>VMDR010031891.1:0-11888 GCA_007922815.1 Macrotus californicus | reverse complement strand
CGCATACTGCGCGTTTTGAAGGTAGTGAACTGTTAAATTATGTGATTTCACATTTATTTTGACAGTTTTATAAAATGTAAACTAAAATAAGTTGACTAGTTTTATGGCTTCCATTTCTGTTGGACTGATGTTTGTGTTTTAAATTTTTAGATTCTTTTGACAAATTAAGTCTTATGACATCCTGTATTCTAAATATTCAAATTATATTAGAAAATCATTTAGTACATGAAAGTATAGAAATACTCATCGTAGCTTTTTATTTCAATAGAGAGCACATGAAAAATTCTATATTAATATGATTACAAATTAACCCCAAAGTAATGTTTATTAATATGGATGTCTGGAATAAAAGATGGAAATCAATGACAGCAACAGCAAACATAACCATGCAAATTACTCATAGTGACAAAACAAATAGTGTACATTTACATAATGCAAGAATCAAAAAAACCCACATTTTATGTAATATGAATTTATAGTATTATAGAGTCACAGCGTCAAAAATTACCTTTGATTGTCTAATACATCTTTCTACAGCAACTATGATGGTTAGTTATTTTCTATATGATTATTTCAATGACATAAAACTCCTTCTATCACAAAGCATATGCAAATACATATTTACTTATATATGGATACAGATATTTCCCTTCTCTCCCTGACTCTCTTCTTTCCCTCTTCATGCAAAAACAAGACACATACACATATAAGCACTGTGGGAGATGCAAAGCTAAGGAAGATATAGTTCATTTAGATACAAAGCTAATAGATTAGAATCTTTACATTTAGAGATTTCTCACATATGTTTAAAAGTACTTTTGCTGCTGAAAAGCATAAACCAGCCAGGTCTAAAAGTATGCAATTAGCAGTCTTTTCCTTTTTAGTATTTTGTGAGACTGTAAGTGTGTACACTGACGTGAGGAAGGCAAGTCTAGTGTATTCCAGGAACTACTTAATTCTTTCTCATAGGAAGATATAGAGTAAACCAAATATTTTAGATGAAGAAATTGGTAAGCCAACTAAGAAACGTTTGTTTATATATTCAGGAGCCTCTTAACCCTTATCTTATTTCAAATGATTGGCCTTGAAATATGAAAACAAATTAGATATAGTTTCTGCTCCCACACAGTTTACTGAAGAAGGGAAACAAGTAATCTGTCTAGGCATTCCCATGTTATGTGGTAGGGAAAGTGCAAAACAGTAGCATCCACAGCACACTAGTGGGACATAGAAGACTTCCTTCCCTAGTTGGTACTTGAAGTGAATCTTGAAGGACGAGTATAAGCTCCTTGTAGATTAATGGCAGATGATTGGGAGGCAGAGTGTGAAGATTATGGAGCATAGACAGGCAAGCGAGGAACTGTCAACTCTGCTGAAGTGAGAGGGCTGCACTGTGGTAATAAGGTGACCTGCAAATTAAACCCTCAGCACAGAAACAATGAAAAACTAATTGTAGGGTCAAAGAGAGAGTACAGCTGTGGTAGGTCCTAACCCAAATGAGCCATCTAGTAAAAAGTTTAGTAGGAGACATAGCAGGTGAAAGTGGCAGTACTTTATAGACAGTAGTTTTATACCTAAGTACAGAAAAGGTTGATTGCATTGTTTTCCAATAATTTAAACCCGTTGAAAACATCATCCAATTCTCTATAAAGAAAATAAGTAAAGAGTAAAGTCATTATGGGTGTGTGTGGGTGGGGGAGAAATGGTAATGGAAAAAAAAAGAAAAAAGTACAATTAAATGAACTATTAAATAAAATAAAATAACAAAGCCATAACATCACATAGGTGCCCAATATTATTAGTTATAGGAAAATAGCTCTAACCATGAAGTTATAAAACCACCACAAATACAATGACAAGAACCTTGACAGATTACTATAGTTACTGCTGAGAGCATGTTGTTTTAAATATTATCTAGTTTGGTTAATTAATGTAAAATCAACTAAAATTTGTACAATTAATATTAAATAGTAGTCCTCTTTTTTCAGCTCATAACACCAAAGTTGCTGCAATTATTAGATAAAAGGATGAGTCACCAGCTGTCCCATAGGTATGCTATACTAAAAGGATATGTCCAAGGTGAAGCAGACATAATGACTATAATTGACCAGATTGCAAGTTCTAAACAGGTTAAACAGGTGAGAAAAACGAAATACTGAGAAAATGGTTGTTCCCCACCCCTCAGTTGCGGACTCCCATCATGTTCTCTGTCTATATATGTAGATGTAGTCTTTGATCCTTGGTTTGCTAGGCAATTTTTGTAAAAACTTAAACTAGTCTACATTTAGATTATTGAAATGCATCCTTACTGAAATGTCTGTGGCATATTACCAAGTCACAAGGCTCTTGGAACATACCTTTCCATCCTTAGAGAGGCAATTGTGAGAGCCATGTGCAGTGGTTAGTTCCCTCCCAGCACAAGTTCCAGGATATATCAGGCTACAGATACATTAAATAAGAAATATTGGAGAATGAGAAGTGCTGGCAGTGTTGAGCCATTAGAGCTTCCTCAGAATTCACAGATATTCCTTCTATTTCCCTCTATCCCTGAATTTCCCATAGTAAATAGTAAAAGAAGGAAAGAATGGGGATCTGGCAAATGGAAAAAAGAACAATAACTCATCTAGAGGGAAACCTTCTTTAATTTGGTCAATATGCAGAGGAGAAAAATGATGCCAAGAGAGGCTAAATGATTATGCCCCAAAATACACAACTGGTAAATGGCAAAGAGAATTCTAGGACCTAATTTCTAGCTTTTATATTTTATTTCCTCGTGAGGCAGATTAACACTGATAGGGGCATACAAGTTTGTCAGCTGTGTCAGAAATTAAATATTTACTTTTCAGGGCAGTTTAAAACATTTGAATGATATATGTTATATGCCCAAAGCTTTGTTCTTCAGAAAATTGAATATTTAATACAGGGTGGGGCAAAAGCTGGGTTACAGTTGTGAGTATGCTATAACTTCAAAACTATTTTCCTGAATTTTGTTACTTTTATTAACCACTCACATTTAGCTCTGCTATTTGAGGATACACCATAGAAAATACAAAATGTCTTAAATCTCAAAGATGTTGTCCACTTTTAGCCCTCATTTTTGCTCTCACAGAGCTTGGCCACATTTTCTAACTTACCTAAGGTTGAAAGCTACCTGTATGTCCCAAATATGGAGGCTGTCATAAAGTTGAATGGCAAAATATCTTCCATGCCCACATTTTTTAGAATTAATAGTATGCCAAAGCAAGTTACTTTAAGGGAAGACATAACTTGGTGCAGGCTTCTCAAAATCAGCCTAGATGATGCCACGTGTCCTCTTCACCACTCCTGTTGGAGCAAAATAAAATTCATTGCACAAAATTCAATTCTAATCCCTGACAAGCTCTTCATATTTTTCTTTAGCTGTTAATTTGGATTAATAAATCCATCAGTTGTCAATGTTAAGACATAACAGTTTGTTTTCCAATGGGGATAATGTTTCTTCTGTTTTGTAGGTGCTATTAAGGAGGATAACAAGGAATACGGTACATGCCCTGAAAGAGTTAGGTAGGTACCTCTCACCCTAAAAGATTCATGATCATCTCTTGTCACTACCACTTCAGAGGGGCAATGGTTTTGAGAACTAAACTGATCTTTGAGGGAACCTTCTCACTACCAATAATAAAGTGGATTACTTCAATGATCAAGAGATCACTTTTGGCTGGACTGAATAGTATAATCTTACCTCTCTGAATTTGTTCTCTCTGCCTTATGCCACAATGCAAGCCTTTTAATTTCTGTTAAAAAAAACACACATTTGCATGGCATGATGACACATGTTATTATCACCTTAGAAACTCTGTTTCTTCCAAGCAGAAGTGTGCATCCCTTCCTGAGCAACAAAAGGAAAGAAGTTATTTTTGTCTGTCACTTGGCACAGAGCTGTCATCTGAAGATTTGGGCTTTAGAAAGAATTGTTATGGCTTCTGCGAGGCTTAATGCCCAAAAACGGCAAGAATCTATTCTCTGAATCATGCCAGGTCATGCTCCCAGTGCAGGACAAATGCTAGGAGTAAGATAGACATACTTCTAATAGCACAATGTGTGTAAAGAGAAGGGATTTTGATGCTAGATGATAGGCAACAAAGGCTCACAGCAAGCCTTGGAATGAGCCAGGCTTGAGAGAGCTCACATTGCAGATAGTTGTCAAGCCATACAAGAAGTCATGGCCAAGGTAAACCCAAATGTAGAATCTATGAAGATGAAATTCACATTTTGCATCTAGGAATACAGACCAGGCAGGCAGAGAGCATAGATGGATGAAGCACATAGATGCACAGATAGAGTGAGTGGAAAATGACCCACGCTGATTGAAAAGGCTTAATCAAAGCCATATCTAAACCCACAGTCTGTAGTCAGAAATCCTGATTCAAACAGAATAGAAAATCAGGTCATGAACTTCAGACCTAGAGCCCAGAAGAGCCTCTCAAGTGTCCAGTGCAGGCAGATTGGTAGAATGATTAATCATAAGACTGAAACTGTCCTCCTTCATGGCACAAGTATGAGCTGAAGACAGGACAGTAATAGGCAGAACTCTGCAACTACTGATTCCCAAGGCCTCATTGGGGAGAGAGCCTTTTCTTTTATTGAGGGTTGTATTCCATGGATTTAGCACAGAAATATTAGCTTATTGTCTAAATGAAATATTTAGATAATGTTGTTAATGTCATCTGAAAACATTTTGTTACTTTTCAGGCTACTTAGAGTATGATCACCCAGAAATTGTTGTCACTATGAAAACAAAGGAAGAGATTAATGTCATGCTCAGTTTGGCCAGAGAAATTATTAAGGTTTTCAGGTTAAAAGGATTTCTTCATAAAATTGAAGCTTCTGAAATTAACAAGGTGAGATAAAATATCTTCAAACCAATTATACTGATTTGATATGTAGTCATTTACAATCTTCAAGCCTACTTTTGGCTCTTTCCAATATAGGCCATCCCTGAGGTATGAATATCTAACAAAATAATTATCTAGAACAAAGCACACACCATAGAGTTTCCTTCTGCAGCTCCAGTGGTTGACTTTTCTTTCCTATCTTTCCATAATGAAGGGTCATTCCTTTCTGTGCTCAGAGCCTCCCCTAACACCATATATAAAAACCTCTCATAAATCAATAAGGATAAGACAAAAAAAATTTTAAACAGGCAAAAGATTTGAATAGGCCCTTCACAACAGAGAGTATTCAAAAGCTAATAAACATAAAAAATGTGCCAAATATTGTTTCATAAGCTTAATGCAAATTAAAACTAAAATGAAATACCAATACACAGCTACCAGAATTCTTCACTTTTTTTTTTAAACTGATAATGCCAAGTGTAAGCAAATGATGGAACAACTGGAACATTAGAGTGGGAATCTCTCACCTTGTGGTGCTTAAGTCTGACTGCTGATTACAGATTGACTAGATTAACAACTGAAGGAGAGAGTCACAGACTATGGATCACTGGTAGTCTCAAACAGGCTGCCTAGGACCAGACTAGGACACCATCTGACATCACCAGTGGCAGATCCAGAAAGAGAAGACAGTGTACCTGTACAACAGCATACAAGACATGGTAGGTGGAGTGACTCTCACCAGCCAGCTAGAGGAAAGGACCCACCAAAGAATAACCCAACAACAACCAAAACCCAACTACACCCAGAGAGCTCACATAAATGGCATAAAGGGCATTATAAGAGCACCAGGTTCAGGAGATCAAGGACTGCACTACTGAATCCCAGAGGTATACTAACACAAAAGGTAACACCATGAAGACTGGGTGTCAAAAAGATCATTCTAAGAAGCATAAACAAACAAGAAGAGTCACCTAAAATGGGGAGACAAAGAAACAACCACCAATAGAAAGGAAAGGAGGAATCCCCAGAAAGAGTGCTAAATGAAATAGAGGCAAACAAACTATCAGACATTGATTTCAAAACAATGGTTATAATCATGCTCAATGAGCTCAGTGAGAACTACAGAGAACTCCAGGGAAGATATAAGGAACTTAACTGTGAACCACACCAGCATGAAAACAGAGAAACTATCAATAGAGCCAAGAAGAAATGAATAACACAATATCTGAAATTAAGAACACAGTAGAAGGAATTAAAAGCAGGCTAGATGAAACAGAGGATCAAATCATTGAGCCAGAGGTTAAGGTAGGAAAAAATTCCCAGACAGAGCAACAAAACAAAAACAAGATTCAAAAAGAAGGAAGTGGGTTTAAGGGAGCTGCAGGACAATATGAAACATAATAATATCTCTAGCATAGGAATACCAGAAGGAGAAGAAGAGGAGCAAGGGATAGAAACCTGTTTGAAGAAGTAATGACAGACAACTTCCCTAACTTGATGAGAGAAAAAGTCACGCAAGTCCAGGAAGCACAGAGAGTCCCAATCAAGATAAACCTAAATATGCCCACCCCAGGACACATCATAATTAAAATGGCAAAAGTTTAAAGAAAGACAGAGAATCCCAAAGGCATCAAAGGAGAAATGGCTAGTAACATACAAGGGAGCTCCAATAAAGCTATAAGCTGATTACTCAACAGAAACACTACACGCCAGAGGGAATGGTAAGAAATATTCTAAGTAATGAAAAGCAAAGGCCAGCAACCAAGACTACCCAGCAAGGCTCTCATTTAAAATGGTAGGCAAAATAAGGAGGTTCCCAGGCAAAAAAAAAAAAAAGATCAAATGAATAAATCTCCACCAAACCAGCATTCAAGAGATGCTAAAAGGACCGCTTTGAGAAGATGAAGAAAAAGAAAGAGAGGAACACAGATACAAGGGGAAAGGTCAATGAATAAGTACCTATCAGTAATATCATTAAAAGTAAATGGATTAAATTCTCCAATCAAAAGACATAGGGTAGCAGAGTGGATAAGAAAACATGACCCACATATACACTGTCTACAAGAGACACACCTCAGAGCAAAAGATCTATGCAGACTGAAAGTGAAGGAATGGGAAAAATATTCCAAACAGAAAGACATTTTTAAAAAGCTGGAGTAGCAATATTTACAGCAGACAAAATAAACTTCAAAACAAAAGCCGTAAAAAGAGACAGAGGAGGACATATATAAGGCAACAACCCACCAAGAAGATATAACCCTAGTAAATACATATGCACCCAAAATAGGAGCATCAAAATATATAAGGAAAATCTTGGAGAACTTCAAGAAAGATATCTACAGTAACATACTCATAAAAGGGGATTTTAACACTCCATTATCAATAATAGATAGATCTTCCAAGCAAAGAATCAACAAGAATATTGTGGCATTGAACAACATTCTAGATCAAATGCATTTAATTGATATATACAGAATCTTTCACCCCAAAGAAGCAAAATACATATTCCATTCATGCACATGGAACATTTTCAGAGATAGACCACATGACAGGACACAAAACAAGCCCCATAAACTCAAAGAAATTGAAATCATTTCCAGCACAATGGCTGGAAAAGAGAAACCAACCTCAGAGAAAAAAACTCAAAAACATTCAAATTTCTGGGAACTGACTAACTATTAAATACTGAATGGGTTAAAAACGAGATCAGGAGAGAAAAAATTTCTGAAAACAAATGGAAATTAACACACAACAGCCCCAAACCTATGGGACACAGTGAAGACAGTCCTGAGAGGGAAGTTCAGAGCAATACAGGCCTACTTAAAAAAGATAGAAAAATCTCAAATAAACAACCTAACCTTACATCTACAAAAACTAGTGGAACAACAACAAGCAAAGTCCAGAACAAGTAGAAGAAAAGCAATAATCAAGATCAGAGCAGAATTAAATGACATAGAGACTAAAAGAACAATTCAAAGGATCAATAAAACCAGAAGCTGGTTCTTTGAAAAGATCAACAAAATTGATATGCCTTTAACCAGATTCATTAAGAAAAAAAGAGAGAAGACTCAAATAAATAAAATCAGAAGTGTAGAGGCAAAATTATAACCAATACCACAGAAATACAAAGGATTATAAGAAATTACTACAAACAATTATATGCCAAGAAATTTGGCAACTAGGGTGAAGTGGACAAATTTCTAGAAACATATAATCTTCCAAAACTGAATCAAGAAGAATAAAAAAGCCAGAATAGATTGACAGTTAATGAAATTGAAGCAGAAATAAAAAAACTCCTGGCACACAAAAGCTCTGGACTGGACCACTTCACAGGCAAATTTTACCAAACATTTAGGGAAGAGCTAACTACTAGCCTTCTCAAACTATTCAGAAAAAATTCAAGAAGAGGGAAAATGCCCACTCTTTTTATGAGGCCAGTATTATCCTAATTCCAAAGCCAGGTAAAGAAACAACAAAAAAAGAAAACTATAGGCCAGTATCTCTAATGAACATAGATGGTAAAATCCTCAGCAAAATATTAGCAAACCAGATCCAAAATACATTAAAAATATCATACACAATGATCAAGTAGTATTCATCCCAGGAATGCAAGGATGGTATAATATTCACAAATCAATAAACGTAATATACCACATAAAAGGAAACACAAAATTCACATGATCATATCAACAGAGTGGAAAAAGCATTTGATAAGGTACAGCACCCATTTATGATAAAAAACACTCAGCAAAGTGGGAGTAGAGGGAGCATACCTCAACATAATAAAGGCAACGTATGAGAAACCTACAGCCAACAGTATACTCAACAGGCAAAAACTAAAAGCTTTCCCCTTAAGATCAGAAACAAGACAAGGGTGTCTGCTTTCACCACTTTTATTCAACATACTATTGGAAGTTCTAGCCGTAATGATCAGACAAGAAAAGAAATAAAAGGCATTCAAATTTGAAAGGAGGAAGTAAAGCTGTCATTATTTGCAGAGGACATAATAGTGCACATAGAGAACCACATAGGCTCCACTAAAAAGCTACTTGACCTAATAAAGAATTTGGCAAAATAACGAATACAAAGTCAATTATCAGAAATTAAAGGCATTTTTGTATACCAACAATAAAATATCAGAAACAGAAACTTGGGGTGGGGGGAATCCCATTTACTATAGCAACAAGAAAAATAAAGTACCTAAGAATAAACTTAACAAAGGGGGTAAAAGACCTACACTCAGAAAACTATAGAACACTGAAGAAAGAAATTAAGGAAGATACAAATTAATGGAACATTATACCATATTGATGGATTGGAAGAATTAACATCATTAAAATGTCCATACTGCCCAAACGCAATCCCTATGAAAATACCAATGACATATTTCACAGATTTAGAACAAATATTTTAAAAATTTATATGGAACCATATATGACCAAATAGTCTCAGCAATTTTGAGAAAGATGAACAAAATCAGAGGGATCACTGTACCTGATATCAAACTATACTACAAGGCCACTGTAATCAAAACAATCTGGTAGTGGCATAAGAACAGACACATAGACCAATGGAACAGAATAGAGAGTCTAGAAATAAAGCCATGCCTTGATGGTCAATTAATATTTGACAAAGGGGGCAGGAGCATAAAATGGAGTAAAAATAGCCTCTTCAGCAAATGGTGTTGGGAGAACTAGAATAATACATGCAAAAAAATGAAGTTAGACTACCAACTTACACCATATACCAGAATAAACTCATAATGGATAAAAGACTTAAATGTAAGTCAAGACACCATAAAAGTCATAGAGGAAAACATAGGCAGTAAAATTTCAGATATACCACACAGCAATATTTTCACCAATATGTACCCTAGGGCAAGGGGAATAATGGAAAGAACAAACAAATGGGACTACATCAAATTAAAAAGCTTCTGCAGGGCTAAGGAAAACATCATCAAAACCCTAAGGGAACCAACCATATGGGAAAACATATTTGTCAATGATACCTCAGACAAGGGTTTGATCTCCAAAATATATAAAGAATTCACATTACTCCACATTAGTAAGACAAACAATCCAATTAAAAAACAGACAAAGGACCTGAACAGACATTTCACCAGGGAGGACATATAGAGGGCCTATGAAAGGATGATCAGCATCACTAGCCATCAGAGAGATGCAAATTGAAACCACAATGGGATACCACTTCACACCCATCAGAATGACCATCATAAACAAATCAACAAACAAGTGCTGACGAGGATGTGGAGAAAAGGGAACCCTAGTGCACTGTTGGTGGGAATGCAGACTGGTGCAGCCACTGTGGAAAACGGTATGGAATTTCCTCAAAAAACTAAAAATGGAACTGGTTTTTGACCCAGCAATTCCACTGCTGAGATCACACCCTAAGAATCTGAAACACCAATTCAAAAGAGCCCATGCATCCCAATGTTATTACAATAGCCAATGTTGGAAACAGCCTAAATGCCCATCAATAAATGAGTGGGGCAAAGAACTGTGGTACATTTATACAATGGAATACTACACAGGAGAAAGAAAGAAGGAGCTCCTACCCTTCACAACAGCATGGATGGAACTGGAGAGTATTGTGCTAAGTGAAATAAGCCAGGTGGTGAAAGACAAATACCATATGATCTCACCTATAACTAGAACCTAAACAATAAAACAAACAAGCAATCAAAATAGAACCAGAAACGTGGAAATAAAGAACAACGGGACAGTCGTTCAGAGAGGAGAGGGGAGGGGGATGAGAGGGGAAAGAAAGGGAAGGGTCAAACCAAGGAACACGTATAAAGGACCCACAGACAAGGACAGCGGGGTCAGGGGAGGATTGGATGTGGCAGAGGTGAGTGGGTAGGGCAGGGGAGAGCAATAGGAGAAAAATGGGGACACTGTAATTGAACAACAACAAAAAAAATGTTAAAAAAAATTCTTTCAGTGAAGTTTTATGATTTTGGGTACTTTTTGCCTCCCTGCTGTATGTCAGTAAAAATTGTTATTTTTAAAAGTTTGATCTATGACTTTAGAATAGGATAGTGGAAAAGTGCTATAAGAGGGGAGCGGCTGGAAAAGCCAAAGTCTCGGAAAAGCAAGAAAAAAGAAAAGTACAAAGCTGTAATTGTTTTCAATATTCTGTGAGCACGAGTTTTGTTCATCTTCTTTCTTAAATTTTGTGATTTTAGTTAATAATGGCCAAAAAAAGAGACTTACTTGATTTCCAACCTATTGTCAAGACACTTACTATTGGTGAAGCTCTTTACCATATCCCATGGCTAGATAAAAACAAAGACCATATCAGATTCATGCAGGTAATATCTTTATTTCCCACTAACGTCATCTTTAATGAAATATCATCTTCAGTGTGCCAACAAATGACCGTAAACATGATACTCCCCAGGTTAAAATTCTTTCATGGTCTTTTATTGCCTGTAGGACAAAATCAAAATGTCTTTGAATGATATGCAAAGTCTGCAGCTTGCCTCCTGCCTGCTTTTTTATTTTCATGTCTGTTACCCATTCAGCATATACCTTACACTCTATGCTGAAACACTCATGGTTCCCCAAGCACTTTGTACTGTTTTCTAATTCCATTTCTCTGTAGGTGCTATTTACTTTTCTTGAAATGCCCTTTTTCTCACTTTTTTTTTTTCAAACTTTCCCTGATTATTGCTTCTCTGGATACATCCCCACTGAAGATACTCAGAAAAGTAGGCTTCGGGGTCCAACACCCTACCCGTAGATCATCCTGTGGTCCATCCTGAGTTTGGAGGACATATATGTCGCCTTTTTATCCATTATATATCTTTATTACAACATTCAGTACATTATGTTACAGTCATTTTTATTTCTTCCTTCTGAACTCTATTTTTTAGCTCATCCACCTTCTGAATACTCAGACACTTTGCATATTGAATAGGGGATACTCAATAAGTGTTTGGGGGGTGAACAAATAAATGGGCCTATCTTGCTCTAATAAGGTTCTTTTTCTATA
>VMDR010031890.1:0-11891 GCA_007922815.1 Macrotus californicus | reverse complement strand
ATTCCAGGTAAATCATTTAACCTGCCCTCTAAATTATTACCTTAAATCCTTAGATTTACTGACAACAATTAGTCGGTCAGTCTGTTTTTACATTTCAAACCATATTCTAAAAGAAAAGTTTGGGTATAATTATTCATTGTTTTTGCACTTAGAATAATCGATTAGGTCATTTTTGTAGAAAAGAGAAAAGTTGAATGGCATCCGAGAGATCTGGAGTCATTTAGTTCAGAAAGCTGTAATCTCCACGTCAACATCTTCAGATGATTAATATGCATATATTATATGTTAAAGTTTATTCACGTAAATACCGAAATGACTTTCAGGAAATAAAATCAATATGTTTAACATAACAATAAAGATGTCAAGACCCAGAACATCTAAATTATAGTAAAAGATTGGAGGGGTTACCTCACACAGAGCCCTGGGGGACGTATCGACTGTCAGCAGGCATGTTATCAGAATAAATAAGGGAGCACCATATAAAATCTTGCCTTAATCATATGTGCCAGTGTGATGGGGGTTGTTATTGGGAGTTTTATTTGAGATGTTTTCCAAACTTTTGATATGATTTTTCAGTTGTTTCTTGTTGACCAATAAATAGCTGGACTCACCATTTTAAGCCTCATACAATTGTATCAAGTTCCCTTTTCTGAGAGTATTTTTATGGAATCTGTTTATGACACTATCATTTCTCTAATTTAATATGCTTGTCAGAATATAATTTTTTCTGTGTTTTTAGTCCATTTCTCCCACTGTTCATCATCATGGGGAAACAAATCCAAAGGACATTTTATACAACATTGTCTGCTTTCTGGAACTCAATACATTTTACAGTGCTTGAAACATTTCATTGTCCATGCTGGTCATTTTGCTTCCCTCCAAAATAAATTTACCACACTTCTTTTCCATTACTCCAGCTAGAAGCATTCTTCAGATTATTTCTCCAAAGTTTACTCTTTACAAAAGCTTTCAAGATAGCATAAGACGGAGTTCTGTGACTTCATCAAAAGAGTAACAGCTTTCAGCCAAAGATGTAATTTCAATTTTTTATTACCGAACACATTCTGGATATTATATTTGCACATTTATATTAAATTTCCCCTGTATGTTATTAAAAATATGTTATACATGAGTGTTGGCAACTTACAATTTTTTAATTGTAAAAAAAATTTTTTTTGAAAAAAAAACAGATATATGGCACCTTATGCAATTCTTAATTGGGGACATATACCAATGAGTGAATTAACCTTACAGCTGGAGAACAGGTGACAGGAATAAGAAAGAAACTACTTTTCCCAGGAAACTAAATAATCTGACTTTAGGTCAGCCTTTTGGATTACAGTCAGGTAAGCCAAAATAGGAAATGAGATGCAACAAGCAGGAAGAAGAAAAAGACAGTAGAAAGTAGTTCAGCGATCCAGAGTGCACAGAGGACAAAGGCACACATTGTCCCTTTATATCATGGAGAGGAGAAGCAAGAATGGTGGATACCAAAAAACCACAGCTTTAACATTATTTTGTTGAGGGTATTTTTTTTTTCCAAACTGAGTCAAACTTCACAGCTGAGATGGGTGGATCAGAAGGACTAGCATATTGAAGAATTCTCTCAATATTACTTCCTATCATACTGTCTAAAAAATCATTTTAAAACATGAACACGTATTAATCTGAATTTTATCTCGTTTCATGTACACATAGACATACATACATTTATCAATTAGTATATTCTAACTAGACTACAAGTTCCTGGAGTGGAGAAACTGTTTTATATACCTTATGTCAGTTCCCAGCTCAGAACAAAGTAGATAGCTGATAGTCTAAAAATATTTGTTAAATTAAATTATGATTAATAAAATATCTGATGAAATTGATCAAAAGTGCCTTTCAGGAGATCTGATTTCAGAAAAGCAAAATACAGTCCACTGTAGCAGCTTGGATTCAATCTGGATTATTCAGATGATGCCTTGGATATGTATTCTCTTTAGGACGTGTCTCGGGGCTTTCAGGTTTCACTTTTTATCTATGCAAAGGAGCATGCAGAAGTCCTTAGTAACAGAGACACTTTTACTTGAAAATTTGGAGACAACTCAGTTTGGATGGTATGCCTTTCCTAAAAATCAACATTCATCATGTAGTTCACACAATTAGTGCACATAAAATGATTGGAGCACAGAACAAAGTGCTGCTATATCTAGACAAGAATTTTAACTGCATTCCATAAGAAGTATGTTGGCAACCATTCATATCAGCTCTGGCTCAGCCTAAGAGTGCCTCTCCCTTCAAAACATCCCCCAGCCCTCCAGGCAGAACACTGTCTAGGGAACCCAGAGAGAGCAAAGTGTTCTCAGAAACAAAAGGAGAGCTTCAGACCTTGAAACGCAAAGAGAAGTTTCCACCATGGTGGTAAGTACTGAGGTCCAGGAGATGGCAGAACGAAAGCACAAGAGAGTTGCATTCTTTCAACAGCTTATGGAGCAGTATTTACAACCTGAACTTTGGGCTATTGTAGAACAACAGACTGATCATTTTTTCCAATTTGTAATAAGGACCCTGATTATAAGGAAGGGAGCAGCCCCATGAAAGACAGCGCAGGACAAGAATGATTTAAGACACACTGAAAGCATTCCTAGACTGACATCCCCTAGAGCAAAGACACAAATCTGAACCCAACCAGAAAAGAGACAAGAATATGACTGCAAGAATATTCTTGTATGTCATATCTACATACCCTAAAATAGAGGCATTGTAGTAGAGTAGAACAAGCAGACAGTTCCTGGCTCTGGCATCTTTTAACTGTTGGATCCTGGGAACAGGAAACTCACCACTCCGAGACTCAGTGGCACTTACCTTACACATTGTGAAAATGATGTGTGACGACTTGAAATCCCCTGCTCTGGCACCAGATAGGTTGTAGGTGGACAGCGCGTAGTGCCTATCTTTACTCCGTCCTTTCTCTTGTTGCTCTGATCATTCTCCTTTTAAGAAAAATGAACAGGACGTTGTTCCTATTTCTGACTCTGCAATGTCATTTCGATTACTTTCAAATAATGCCGTTTTCTTCATACACCCACAATTAAAGAAACTCCTTCAGTCAAGGACATGAAGCACAAGGGGTAAGCAATGACTATGCCAGAAAGGTGGCCTAACAAGCCAGTTGATTTGGGAATGCTATAGAAAAAACCACAGGGGCTTTCTCTATTTCTTCATTCTGTATCTTCATAATCTTGAGTTCAGAAGGCAAGAAGTCATTGCTTGGAGGGGTAGCAAAGATATCATTCTTTACCACAATGTTTAGACTCAAGGACACTGGGCATGTGAGTCTTTAAGAACTTCTGTATAGAGGGCTCAATACAAAGTACTGTACATGGTCCGTCCCTACTGTTTTGTCTTCACAAGAGAAGGAAGAAAGTGACATGGGCTAAGCAATTTCACCTAGTCAGGTGTTAATTACTAAATGAAACCATACAGGAGTTCCTCTTCAGATGATACTAACTAAAGCTAAATTCCACATTCTAGGGCAAACATTGTAATATGAATGAAAGGAAGATGGGTAGGACTAGGGTTTGACACTTCAGGTCTCTCGTTTGGTACATGACACTGCTGAATTACTGTTACTTTCCTTGTTGCTTCTAAAGTGCTACTTTAGAAGACCTACTTACTAAGAACTTTTGATCATCTGTATCACTAAGTTTGAATTATTCACACCGGAGGAAGAGAGTCTGAGGATTTGGAGCCGAGATGACAAGTCAGTGGTGCCGCACCCTTCCACCCCCGCTCAGCTGCCAGCTGCTCCCACCTCCCAGCCTCTCCTTCCAGAAGGGAGCAAAGCTGCCTCAACGAACCATCTGGGTTCAGCATAGCACACCCCTAAACTCCAGGAAGAGGCTTTTCCCTTCTTGAGGGGTTTGGTCTAATGTGTCTCTTAAGAACAAAATAAAGCAAGATGAAAAAAGAAACAACATAACGTCCTAGAATCAATTCTAGACCACAGCTATCTTAAGATGAGCTCTGTATTCTACTCCGCGCGCGCGCGCGTGTGTGTGTGTGTGTGTGTGTGTGTGTGTGTGTGTGTGTTGCTCACGGGTGATTTTAATTGCTCTAACTTAAGTACTGTTCATTCTGTTACATTAGCACTGTGTATTCTACTCTGCATTCAAATTTATTTGCACATGAAAACTCATGTGTTCAGATGTAATTTGTGATATATTTAATAAGCATTACCCCAGTGAGCACTGTGTTAAATGCCAGCAGAGGACCACTTACTGCCCAGTTACTCGTACTTGGAGGTGTCCAAAGCAGGGCCACCCTTTGTAGTCCTCAGAGTAGAGGGGACTACATGATTTTTTTTTAAATAAAGTGTGTATTTTTTTATTATAGCAAGAGTGATTTCTTAGAGAAAACAATATTTGGTTTCAGATTTTTCTCAAATCTAGCACAGAAATCCCTAATACACTCTTAACAACCGGCCTACACAAGAAAAAAAAAAATGATTGAGTTATTTTCACACTTTCCACGGGGTTCTTGCAGAAGCTTGCACTAAGACGCTTTTCCCTGATAATTATGCACTTGAGAAAGTTTGAACATTGACAGAATGTTTTTTTCAAAATAAGTGACCCCCATATGGAGTTCAGTGCCATTCACACGGGAAAACCTTAATAAATGTGTGTCGATGGATGTGCATGTTTTAAGCACATATCGATTAGTATCATTGATTCATGTTCTTTGCACCATCATGCTTCAATTACACATCAAGTGCCAGTGTTTTACAATTGTGGTTTAGGATTCAGTCAGTCAGCCAGTCAACAAACATTTAGTAAGTCCCTGCTATTTGTTTATTTATTCATTCGTCCAACGCATATTTATTCAATGCCAAGAATGTGCTCGTTAATGGCCTTAGCTTGGGAAATCAACACTGAGTTCAATTGACAGTTTCCAATTCCTCCACAACTTGCAGACCAGTGAGGAGAGAGAGAATAAACAAGGAAGCAAATAAATATATATTCAGGGTTAGTGGTGAGTGCTTAAAACAGGGAAATGGGGTAGGGTTTCACTTGAAGGAGAGAGAAGAAAGACCTATTGTCTACACCAAACACATGAAAAGTCTCCCTGAGAGACTGGCTTTTGAAATCAATGTAGTTAGCACTTCAAACAACCAAGGAAAGAAATTTCCAGGCAAGCAGAAGAGTCAGAGCATAGGTATGGGAATGGAATGAGTTTAGTTACTTTGAGGAACAATGACCAATACAGCTCAGGAATGATAAGCATTTGGTTTCATGCTCATTGCAAGGAGAAGACATCTGAGCATTTGTTTAAAATCAGGTTTAAGAAAGAATAATTAATACAAGTAATTTGTACAAAAATATTCACCCACTTTAATTGTGTAGTTCAATGAGTTTTCACAAGTGTATACAATCATGGAATCATCACCGTACCACCGTAATTACGATATAGACCATTCCCTTCATTCCAAAAAGTGACCTCATTCCGTTCTGCAGTCAGTCCTGTTCACCACCACAAGACACTGGGAATCACCCTAACTTTGCCACATAAGTGGAACTATACAGCACACAGTATGCAGTGTTTTGTTTCTGGCTTCTTCCACTTAGCAAAATGCTTTTGAGATTCATTCGTACTGTTGCGTGTTGATGTGAAATTCCATTTGATGATATCTAACAAGCAATGTTGACTCAGCAATTAAATATACCAATCTGGAGCTCAGGGGAAAGATCTAGAGACAAAATCCTGGAGTCTTGACATCTATACGGCATTTAAAACCATGGGATTCCGTGGTAAAGGAGCCAGCAGGTAGAGAAGAAACATCCAGTGAAGTGGAAAGAAAATAAGTAACATCACAGAAGCCAAAGGGGAAGGCATTGCAGAATGGTCACATGTATCAAATACCTAGTTAGGATGAGGGCTTAACTAAATCTTATCAGGTAGGATTTGTCAAGCTAGAAATCGTTGATTACCTTGAGGGCTGTTTTAATGGCTCTGTGCCAGACATTGAAAAATGCTTGGTATGCTCCCATGAACAAAGCAGAAGTGATAATATCCACCCTCCTGGAACTTTCTGTCTGACATGTGTGCCTTCCATTAGGTTCTCTTTAACTGCATATAGACACTGGGAATTTCACGTGGAACTTAATTTTGGAACTTGAAACTGAAATTCTTTTGTTCTTCTTCTTTGTCCCCTCAACAAAATTTTGATACAATTACATTAAAGAAGAATGAAACATAATTTTAATGCTAACCTTGAGGGGAGGATACCATGTCCTCTTCTTATATTTAAAGGAAGAGATGTATTCTTTTATAAATTAACAATTCAGAATGTTTGAAGACACAAGCAATTAACTGCAGTAATTTACATTTTCACTTTTTTTTATTAGTTTCCTAAGTCCTTTTCTGCTGCTTCTATAATGAAAATGCTATCTGTCAAAGGTAAGTAGCTTTTTTTCTATTTGCTTAGTAATGAGCTTTCTTTAATTATCAACTGGCCAATTTCATAGATTCTACATAAAACATAGCTGTTGGAGTTGAAAGACTAGCAAACTCATGTGATATTAAGTTTCATTCTTTAACTTAGTGCCAAAATTCTTTATCAACTAAAAATGTGTTGGGTAGATATTTTTTTGTTGTTTCCATATTTTGCCGTTGTTTTTTATTTTATTGTTTTTGCTGAGCTTTCTATTTCGACTGGACTCAAACCAATATTCACCGAGCCTCAAATACAAACTCCACAAAGTGTTGTACATTTGACTTATTTAATCCAGACCTCAGTGGTATATTCCACCCCCCCCCATACACACAGTATTAGAGGAAGACAAATGACAAGTGGCCATAAGACACCTCATAGGTAAAAACCATGCATCACAAATTATTCCTTCCTCCAAATGGACACAAAATTTTATTCTCAGGCTTCACTCCCCATGGCGAAGAGGCCTGAGACAGAGATCTGTATACTGTATTTTAAATCTGACAATCTTTAACAATATAAATCCTTTGTTATCATTAATAAATATTTAGTTAGGTCCACTGGAAACTCCATTAACCATCTGTGATTTAATTGTTTGATTGTTCAGTAGGCAAACTTCCACTTTGAGTGGTATCTTTAAACAATTCAGGGGTCTCCTCTAAACCTCTGGTTGATTAAAACTGGTGAAGTCTAGTTGTAAATATGTATAGATTTATTGTTACCAAAATAAGTCTTATGGTTCTCTACAACAGCACAAAGGAAAAGGGGAAAAAAAAAGGAGCCCTGGCTGGTGTGGCTCAGTGTATTGAGCATGGGCAATAGAATCAAAGGGTTGCTGGTTCGATTCCCAGTCTAGGGCACATGCCTGGGTTGCGAGCCAGGTCCCCAGTAGGGGTAGCACGAGAGACAACCACACATTGATGTTTCTCTCCCTCTCTTTCTCCCTCCCTTCCTACTCTCTAAAAATAAATAAATAAAATATTTTAAAAAATAAAATAGAAAAAGAGAGAGAAATGATGAAAAACAGCGTATAGACTGAAATAAGCACATTTGTGGAAGAGGAGAGACCTTTATCACCACTCTGAGGAAAGCTGTGACATGAGTCGAGTCTGGCTTCTCAGACTCCTCTTCTTATCACACTCCCTGCTCCAGGGACCAGATTCTGATTTCCGCAAATTCCCAACACACAGGTACCATCGAGACTGTGCAGATCAGAATATATTATGTTATGCAGTGATAATAACCATCACCAAAATCTTAGGAGCCTAACACACTCAGATGTCTGCTGCACATCTGGGCAAAACCCAGGACTGCAAATGCTCAGCAACAGGTCAGTGATAGCTCAGTGATTTGACCACTTCCATCTTACAGAGTCCCCTCTTCACATAATTCCATGCACAGGACAAGTAGGAAAAGAGACCATTGGAGGGTCTGGCACCAGCCTTGAAGGTGACATAGAGTGACAGCCATCTTACCATCCAAAGGCCAGAATTTCTCATACAAGCCTGTCTTACTACCAGGGACACAGCAAAGTGTAATTCTCCCCCGAGGGCCCAGAAAAAGAGTATCAGAAATGGGTGAACACTAGAAGTTTCTGTATACTGGCTCTACCTTAAGAATATCCAAGCCCTCAAACTTTTCCACTCTGCAAAATTTTCCCAGAATCTGAACTACAAAGTTGACAAAACCCTTACTAGTTTCACACGTCTCCCCCTTGCTGAACAATGCCCGTTAAGGGGAAAGGCTTTGTCCTGGGTCCCTCAGTCAAGCAGACAAGATGTTTTTGATCATTTCTATGATTTTTTTCCCCACCATTTCCTGATTCTTCCACTCTGGGTTGAACTGTTCTCTCCTCAACTTCAACTTCAGGCTCATGTATCAAATGCCTGCTAGAATCTCCACACGTGTGTCTAATAGATATGTCAAGCTAACATGTCTCAAACTGAACTCCTAATCTTTATGCAAAAATTAATTCCACTCAATCTCAGTAAATGCAACTCCATTTTTCTAATTCCTCAGGCCAAATTCTTGGAGTCATCCTTGACTCTTCTCTATCTGTCGGACCCTACATCCAATCCCTAAGGAAATTCTTTTGCCTCTAACTTCAAAATACCTCCATGGCTTATCCAAACTGAGTCATCTCTTTGGTTATTTAGTGCCTCTTCCACAACACAAAATTTATGGTAAATGTTAACACATGCTGCAAATATTTTTACACTCTGTGCCTACTCCCTAAAGTCCATTTACATGCTTATTACCCAGACCTATCTTTCCCCAGTCTACTAATCTTGCTCCATCTAGAATGTGATCAATCAGCTAAGCAATTTTGCCACTGCCTATCAGTCCAACTGTGTCCTTACCTCAGGTAATTTCTCTCTCCGCACAAAGTGAACTGCCAAGTACAGTGCTCAAAACATGTCCCCTGAGAGAATTTCCCCTCTGTCTTTGAGGGTCACCCCAGAATGGGGTTGTAGTGCACCAGCAGTTCAATGTTGACATTTGCAAATATGCCAACCCAACCCATTCATGAATGAAGGTTGGGTTTTTGCCACCTTTGTCAGCTGGTCATAAGGAATCCCCTACCAGACCTAGGTCTGACCAGAGATAAAAGTGCCAGTGCAACTGTGGTAGGTGACAGAGGAATCTGGGATCCTGTCCATGCAGTTTAATTGAACCACTTTTACCTGCTCAAACCCAATCCCAGATGTACTACTTCCAGACTTCCCAAGTTGGATTATCAATAGACCCGAGTTGCTGGGTCTGACAGTATCTAGCTCAGTTCTGGTCATCACATACTGGCCTCTCCTTGGGTCACAGCGTGACAGGACCTGGTATATATAGCACTCTACTGCAGATGACATGCACTGGCCCCAAAAATATAGGAGTCTACTCTAAGGCTGCCCTATTGTGGCTCGACACTGCGGGAGCTAACAAAATATTAATACTTTTCTTCCCACCCTTTAAGTTCTTCTGGCTAAGCTACTCATTAAATTAACAGAGACAGATTAACAGGAGAAAATCAATGGTTTAATATACATGTGTAGTAAATTCACACTGGTATGTAAATTCTAAAGACAGTGGGGCAACATTGGGTATATAAGACATTTGGACAAAGGAGAAAGTAGGGGAACTGGGGTATTAGATTTCAGAAGTGAGAAGAGCAACCACACATGATAGGTCAATCCTTTCTAGGCAAACTCAAAAACAACAGGACACAGCAGGTATCTAGCTAGCAAGTCCCTTTATAAAACCCTCTTATTTACCATACTTCATTCAAATTAGGCTAAGGTAACATCCTAAACTCTCCTTTCTGAAACAGGTTTCTCTGTCTGAAATCTTGAGCAAGAAGGGAGAGATGGTCAAAGCCTCCCTCTGGGTCTTATTTCTTAATAAACAGCTTACATCAATATCTCAGAAGTGCTGCTTCAGGGTGGCAGAATTTTGGTCTCCTCATTCTTGCCTTTGAAACTTTAAATAATATAGCTTCACATTTTAGAGACTAAGTTGGTAGATTGCTTCATATTTCATTGATCTGAACATCAGTCAGTTCCCTTAAGTTGTTGAGCCTCATTTCAGGAGATGGTGATTGATGCAAATGGGCTTCCAAAGTGAGGCCTGTATTGTGTAAGCAATGAAGTATTTTATAAGAGGTGTGTCTATGAAAACAAAAAGAAAAAAACAAAGGTTAAGGATCAGAACAAGTTACAAATAAGCCAGATTCTGAGTCTGTGAGGCTGTCAGTTGAGAAGATTTTTAGAGGTAAGTCTCAGCTTATTTGGCTGGAATGAAGGCACACAGGGACAATCTGCTAGATTCTCCTGGTCTGCAACTTGAATGTCTCTGATGATGTCACCAGGTGCTCTTGTGAATGCTGCATGGCTACACAGTGTCAGTCACTGAGGTTGTTTAAGCGTTAGCTGTTGTGGTGATTTCTCAAGTTTACATCATGTCCTTTAGTTGCAGTTTGCAATCACAAGGCTCAGAAAAAAAGTTTTGTTCTCAGTGATTCTAAGTCAAAAGATGGAAGAAAAAGAAAACATTAGTTCAGAGGATTATAGCCAAATATTTAAGAAAACTAGAAAAAAAATCAGGATCCACTCCAGTTTGTAGGTGAAAAGCAAAACTCTAAAGACAATTAACTGAACTAGAATCTGATATCTACAACTGTGTATTATACATTCTATTAAAATACAATCTTTCCCTCTAAAATCACTTCTCCTTTTCCAAAGATAGTCAAATTAAGACTATTTATTTACTGTGTAAGTCTAGTTTCAATAAATTTGGCCAGATTATTTGCATAAGCACAACAGGAATAGTAACTGATCAACCAGGCTCACTTAAATCTGCTTTGTGTGAATCTCATGAGGAATCTCCAGATTGAACCTTAATTAGCCTTTCAAGTCTAAGAAGCCAAGCCACATAGTTCCCATCAGCCTTTGATTGCAATACCTAGAGTTTTGGGTGAATTCTTCAAGTTCAAGGTCCTCAAAATATCTGGAGTTCCTTTCTTTGCCATCTCCCAGAAAAACAACCCTCGTTCCTTATCTGGAAAGACTACTGTGAATCGTGTAAGCTCATGCCAGGCTGTTCTTCTATGGGCTTTCACTGGCTTCTAAAGCCAACCTTAATTCCTTAAAGCTTTCTGGTGACATCCAAATCTATGTATGTCTCCTTCAAAAGTGATATTCCAGTCAAAATCTTGGTTAAAACCAATTATCAATTGTGACTGTTATAAAAAGAACAGATTCTTATTAAATTTATGCAAACAGAACCATATTACTATGGAAGTAGTAATACTCATATAGTTTCCAATTTCTGGAAGGTTCAGGTAGAGAGAAAAATATAAATGCTTTAATACTGCTTTAAAAAGTATAATTTATCAAATTGCTCCAAGTAAAACAAGTTCCTTTATATCTTCAAATCAAAGATTTAAAAATCAACAATATTCCAAAGTCATAAAAATTATAATCATCTTCAGCCCTGGCTGGTGTGTCTCAGTGAATTGAGCACTGGCTGGAGAACCAAAGGGTCACCGGTTCAATTCCCAGTCAGGGCACATGCCTGGGTTGTGGGCCAGGTCCCCAGTAGGGGATGCTCAAGAGGCAACCACACATTGATGTTTCTCTCCCTCTCTTTCTACCTCCCTTCCCCTCTCTCTAAAAATAAATAAATTAAATCTTTAAAAAATAAAAATAAAATATTTTTTAATTATAATCATCTTCAGTTTATTCAGTTCCATATAAATAATCCTTGTTTATCCTGACCATTCCCTAACATTTCTATGAATCTAATTATTCCTTAGAGCTCTATAAATCTTCTTCCAGTTGAAAGGTATGATCTCAATGTTTATTTTTAGAAATCTTTTAGATAGAATAAGTCAAGTTCTTTCCATGAATCTTTATCAAGTTGAAATATATTT
>VMDR010031889.1:0-11889 GCA_007922815.1 Macrotus californicus | reverse complement strand
CTTGGGCTGACCTAAAAATTTCAGTGTTCTCCAAATCACAAACGTTTTTGAAGAATCCTTTTGTATATAGGATTCCAAATTCTTCATATATCTTTCATCAGAAACTCAGGAAACAAAGGAATTTATTTTGAAAAACCTTGAAACTCAAAACAAGAACATTTTACATGATACTGCTAGACTCTACAAGCTGTTTTGCTATGTTAGATACACATTTGAAAAAAAAATTAGCATGAGTACCAATTTCAAGGAATGTTTTTGTGTAGTGATGAAATCAGGTGACTACAGGTTGAATTATTGCCTAGTCAATTAAGAAACCATCAAAACACAGAACTATTGACTAGTGCCTTTGCTGCAGCATCCCAACAGAACTCCAGGTCAAGCTAACAACTTGTGGGGCAGACCCCCTTCAGTTTGCTCAGACACATAACTCACACAGAGGAAACTCCTTGCCGGGAGCCTGAGAGAGCACAAAAAGAAAACAAAACTGAAAGATGAGAAATTGAAACTAGGGTTCGGGGAAGGTAATAAGGAGGGGAGGAGTATTAACCTCCTAGAGAAACTTTATTGTTCTAATGCCAGAAAGTCATAAATTCAGAGACTCAACTTGTCACAGGCCCAAAGGGTCAAGGAAATCCAAGTCTTCTTTGGGTTACCAGATCCTGCGGGGCAACCTAAAATGACCGAGTAACACGTGCTAACTGAAAAATCCGACCAGCCATCCTTCGACATGAGTAGGTTATTTAACATCTCCTGTTGCAACGATGCAGTTGGAAGTGATGAGGCACTCCCTGGAAGTAACATGATGATGGTGAGGAGGACGAGTGGGTCCAAACAGCTTCAGCCCCATCAAGGGCGCGTTCTCATTCCCCTGTGTGTTCCAAATAACTCATGGTGTGGTCAGTCTTACAACAAATGTGGATTAAAATGGTTTAACAAATAATTTACATCTAGGGGATTATTTACTTGTAAAATGTCTTTGAAGTTTTTTTATATATCAATGCTAAGAAATTACACACCAAGTATTAGTTACTTGGTGCTGTTAGCCAGGAGGAAGAGGCAAGCAAAAACCTCTGGGATCACTAAAGAGGGACTAATGGAGAAAGAAAAAGGAATAAAGGAGCAAAAATTCTCCTTTTTAGGTGTCTATTTCAGCAGAAAGGCTGTAGATCAGCAGCAAAGAGAAAATACATGTAACATACAAGGCCAAAATATGGTTTAGATATAACTCAAGGTGAGTAACATTTTATTAAAAAGCTAGTAGGCCTTTGATCAGTAGGGAGACACTTGTGGCCTATAGGAGATACCACATTTATCGTTATATACTTTTGCAAGCGTTACATTATCATTCACATAGCAGGCTGTGTTTAAAATAGTCATGCTGATAAAGGGTACAAATGTAAGCACGTTGCTATTTCAGTTTCCCTCTTTTAACATCTTGACCCTTTCCATGCAGTATCAAGGTACCGAGTTGTTAAGGAAGCTTTGCCTGACCATGGACACTAGCATGACCTAGCAGTCATGGCTGTGGATATTATCCCATACTCAGAAGAGAGCATTAGTTTTGACACCTTGAACCAGGTTTTGTGGGCAACTCTGCAAGAGGATAGGCTGCAGGGCCAGGCGCAGGAAGCTGGAAAAGCCATGGTAGAGGAAGTCTGGGGGATGGTACCAAGCCCTCTGGACTCACTTGCATCTCATGCTTGTTTTCTTGTCTTCAGTTCTTTGGTTTTTACCTTTGCAGGCTCAGAAAGCGAGGCGACTGGGAGGAGCATCGGAGACAGGATGAGGATTTGGGGTTCTGTGCGGACAAAAGCAGAGGCAGCTCCAGCAGGGAAACGACTGGACCGCTGTTGCTTTAGTCTCATTATAAGGCCTTCGCATCTCTTACAGATGGCGATTCATCAGCCTCTTTATCTTCTGTCTCCCCTTTGCGTTTGATTTATTTTCCAGGTTGTTTCCGGAGTGATGTTTCTAAGACTAAATTTGTTTATGGCCTTCAGATAATGCAGATGTGTTGACAACCCATTGAATCCAAATACCTCTAAGGAGAGGGAATGCCTTCCTTTCCTCAATGAGCTCATCCTTTAGTGACTGAGCTCCCCTATGACTCTTCCAGGAAACCATTCCTGGACCCCTCGCTTCCAGCTTAGAGGCTTTCTCTTTACTTCTTTCATAGCCCGTTTATCTGCCTTGTATTCCTTACCGTACTATAAGCATCTCTTCACCTCTCCGCTCCTGTCACTAGACAGAAAATTCTTTTTCCTGGCTCCACCATTTAATAGACTGCATCACTTTGGCTGTGAAACTTCTCCTTTTCGAAGCTCAGTTCTTTAGCACATGAAGTGAGAATGATGTAGACACCTCTGTCACAGGAGCGTTATTCAGATGGGATGAGGTGACTCCGGTAAAACACCAGGGGCACATAACACTTCATAATGCTTAGCAGGTGCAGAGATGAGCACTGTACGTGGAATATCTCATTTATTCTGTACATCCAACTTGTGTGGTGGCTGCTACACTTCTCTCTTTTCCAGACCAGAGAACTGAGGCTCAGGGAGCGTCGTCAACTTCTCTGAGGGCATAATAATCAGTAAATAGTGTAAGTGGGGTTCAGGCATAGGTATCCTGACTTCATTTTACCCGAGAGTTATCCTGTCTACAGTAACAAACACTGAATAACACTTTTTAGCATCATTTCTGTTTTAACTCTAGGACCATCTGCACTGCATAGCTACAGTCAGAGGCTGGCAAATGTGTATTAAATGCACTTTTTAACAAGAATTCAAAAAAAACCAACTCCTTCTGCCTTTTACACATCTAAGACTCAGGTGTATAAAAATTATTGGGTTTCCTGGAAAAGCATTTTTTTTAAATAAAGAATTTCTTAGCATCTTTGTATTTTTTAACCTCTGCTTGAAAAATGTCATTTTTTTCTTTCTTGCCAAATAAACTTAATTTTCAAGTCCCTGGTGACATGCCATTTTGTCTGTGAAACAGTCCCTGGCTTCTTGAGTGACCAACATTTTACTGATGCCTCCACTTCAGCACCCATCTTCCTGCTCTGAAGTGAGCTACGTAAGAATTTGTCTGCATCGTTAAACAGTTCGCTTCCTAAGGTCAGGGGCAATGTTTTATTCCGTCTATGTGTTCCCTGTGCCTAATGCAGCGGGTGCCTGATGAGCAAAGAAAAAAAAGTTGAGTGACTTTTTAAGGGCTCTGAGATGCTGGGATGCATCTCCAAGAGGTGCTATGAGTTTCACCAAATATTTTTTTTTTAAACATTAACAGGTTACCTTTTTTCTCCACTATAAAGTTTCTTTGTAATCCTTTCCACAGTGGTGGGATGACGTAGATAACTTTCTATTCTTAATTCTGTTATTCCAGAGAAAGATGCTTGTCTGTCTTACTTTGGGAATCATGATCACAAATCCCAGGTGTCTCCCAATGCCACGCACTCCACTGTCCTCCCTGCTGCATTTGCTCCCATACTCTCTGTTGCACACCTTTCCCCCCACCCCGTGAGCATCGTCGCTGATGTATTTGGCTTGCCTGCCTTTTGAACTTTCCACATTGCACCAGGAAATATTCCACATTTCTCCTCTCTTTCTCCTGCATCATTATCTTTTTCTCTCCACTGAATCATTCCAGCTGGCACAAAAGCATGCTGTTATTTCCTCTTAAAAACCAAACCAACAAACTTCCTCTTGATCCTGCTCCTCCCGCCAGTTCACAGCATGTTTTCTTTCTTGCGTTGATGTCAATATGCCCTACCTGCTTGCGTTTCCTCCAGCCTTACTTATTCTTCCTTCTTAGTCCCTTTTGTGGGTAGGCTCCTCCCCAACTTCTTAATTTTCGAGTACCCCCCTGTGTGCAGATCTTAATTCTCTTATTTTCTTTCTTTACACTCACTCTCTTAATGATCTCATCCAGTGTTATGGATTTCAACATTCCGTATATGCTTGTGACTCATGATCATATATCTCCAGCCTGGATCTTCCCCCTGAACTGCAGACTAACATGATAGCAAATGCTGTATTGACTATACAATGCTGTATAAAACAGTGCTGTATTCCCTTTTAAATATTAAGCTCAATATATTTGGAACGACTTTCCCCCATAGACCATAGGTACCCACAGCCTCTGCCTTCTCCTTTAATAACAACTCCAACCTTCTAGTTATACAGGCTAAAAACCTTGGATTCATTTTTGACTCCCTGTACTTTCTCACACCTTCCATCCAACCTGTGCAGAATCCTGCTGGATCTACCTTCAAACTATATCTAAAGTCTGACTGTTCCTCTCCTCTTCCCCTGTGACAGTCCTGGTCTCAGCCACTGGCACTTTGCACATGGATGGGGCACTGGCCTCCCAACTCGTGTCCCTGCATTTTACCATTGCCCCCACTCCTGGCCACACTATTCTCAGGGCAGCAGTGATGCTGTTGAAATCTAACTCGAGCTGGGTCACTTCCCTATTCAATATCGTGCAACATGTCCCCATCTTGCTCCATGAGAGCCACGGTTCTCATGATAAGTAACCAGGCCTTATTATCACCAGCTCCTTCTCTCCACATGTGCATCTCTCTGATCTAATATCTTACCCATTTATGGATTTTCATTGAATTTCAGCAATATTCTAGCCTTTTGTATTGGCTATTTCCTCTGTTTGAATATCTCTTCTGTTCTCTACATGACAGATTTCCTCATCTGTCTCCAATCTTGGCTCAATGTCATTTTCTTAATGAGACCTACATTGAGATTCCTAATTAACATTACATTTCATCTCTTATATGAGCACTCTTGATTCTCCCTTTGCCCTACTCCACATTATTCTTTCCACAGGCATTAATAACAATTTTCCAACATACTAGATAATTTACTAACATATCACTTCCATTCCCACCCTGTGCCTTCCTCCCTCTTTTGGAACGTAACCCCAGGCAGGCAGAGATCTTTCTTTTGTTTGAATGTGTAACTGAAGCAACTAGAAGATATATAATTAAAGCATCTAGAAGAGTTCCTGTTACTTAGTAGGTGCTCAATACACTTTTTTGAATTAATGAACATGAGTGTGATTTTGTGCGATGTTAAATCTATCCTCATTAATTACTGAGTTCAGATGGATGGGATGCACTCAGGATATGATAGAGTCAGCTCACATAAGACTTATTTTCAATACATTTAATTCCCGTTCACAACTGCTAAGAGGTCTATTTCTCACCAAAGTGTTAGACTTTGGGTTTGAAGGTTGTGCTGTTATCTAATGAGGTAAATAGACATGACAGAAACTTGCTTTTCTTCTGCTGTTGTCATAGCTCCTTCTTCAAGGGCACCTCCTAACCTTCACAGACCTGAGGAAACTGGTAACTAGTAAATTTTGACCCAGACCCCTAATGCATGCAGTAGAAACATGCAAACAGGCCTCCTGAATTCTGAAGTCACCCCATGCACAAAGCTGAGGTAGAGGAAAAGATTATATCAATTACAAATGTAGTATCTTTACTTCAAATAACATTTGCACAGGAAAATGAAACAAGTTATTTTAAGGGTCACACTTTTATTCTACAAAATAGACCTCTGGTTTGACCTTATCCTGCCCCGAAACATGTAATTTTTTTAAAACCATAAAATGGAGCTTAAAGGGAAAATTTGCAAGAGGCTTGAGAGCGTGAAAGTGAAGGACAATATTTTGTTCTTTGCCTCTGGGATTCAAGAACAGTTTATCTGGGGCAGGAAGTTTTGAGGGAGTGAACAAAATAGATTTTATTCAAAATCAGCTTTGCGTGAAGTATCTCCCAGGGCTGTAGACATGGTTAAGCTTTAAGGACCTTGTGACAAATGGAAATGTTGAGGCCTCGCAACCTGATGACCTTGACTGATTACCTAACATCATTCTGAGACAACTAAATGAAGATCCCCTCATAACTTAAAATATCATACAGAAGTTATTGCTGTAGATCCAATATCTGTCAATTTATGCAGGCTGTGCATATGTAAGGATTTCCTGAGGACTAGAAAATGACCCACAGAATATTGGTTATCTAATCTAGTTTGCTTTCAGTTCATATATTTTTCCCTCTTCCAGAAAGTTGTTTCTCTACCTTGTTCTTTATGATTGCTAAGAAAAGAGTTTCTTCTTTTGAGTTTTTTTCTTACTTCTACTGTGTATTTTCGTACTTCATGAATTTTCTTTTTATAAAGTAAGAATTGAGATCTTAAAAAGTCATCTTTATTTGATAGACCACAAGACCATGCTATTATTTTTATTATGATAATCTGCAATGTTAATGTCAAGACTGCTGGCTTGTTTATTCTTAAATATTGGTTTAACAAGAACTTTTCGAACTCGAAGTGCTTGGCCATTGGAATGGCATCAGATACCAAGTAGAAAATCAACACCTTAGCTAAAACAAAACTTATGCTGGAATGGCTATTTCAATGCATTTTAATACATCTCTTTCAAATATTTGTATCAAGTATTTACAAATGAATTTACTAAGAAAAAAAATCTGGATATAATTCCAAATCGTTTGAGATTTTGATTGCAATTCTCATAGTATGACAAGGAGCTTTTGTGTCCCTCTTTCTACTGCAGAGTCATGAGGCTAAATTTTTGCTCTAGGGATCCTTCTTCCCTTGCAATTCATTGTATCTACTTAAATGCCTGAAGCTTGGTTCTATTCTTACCCTCATCCCTCTTCTCCTGTCTCCTGCCTGGAGTCTGAACTCCAGAATTATAATAATCTGCCTATCATAGGCATGGGCAAAACATTGCTCTAAGTGATTGAAAAGTCTTGACTATGCTTGTAGAAATTGACTTGTACCTTATCCTGTTGTTAGTCTTGATTTTGTATTTGGAATGAAGTACTAATTTATTCAAACCACTTTATACAAACGACAATCCAGACTATTTAGTGTAACAACTTAGTATAACTAGACATGTCTGAATCCCAGTGATGAACACAGCTTAGGTTTAGATCTGATTTCTCTCATTTCCACACTCCATGTCAGAAAATAATACAGATGTGAAGTAATAAGGGCTTGAACACATGCAAAGTGAACTAATGGCATGGTTCTTTGCTTATAACAATTTAGAACAATAAAGCGAATCTTTACCATAAGAATATTGCTCATTTCGTAGTGGCCGCAGACCTAGCAAGGCGTCCTGCCAAGTGATCAGTAGGTTAAGGCTAGACTTCCATCTATCCTGTTTAATGCATATAATGATCTAGAACAAGTAACTTAGCTTCCACAGGCTTCACTTCCTTCACCGGAAAGATGAGGTGGCTGAGCTACATCAGGCGCAGTTTCTTCCTGTTTCCAGATCTTTGTGGACCACATCCCTTACAGTAACCATGCACACAGAGATGGGAGTTTTCCTTAGTGGGCATGGAAGACAGCTAGAGACGATGGCTATCCTACAGACCTTGACATGTAGTAAAAAAGATTTAAAGTTAGGAACCATGAGAACTTAGGAAACTCCCGAAAAAAAGAAGAGATGGAATGAATAATGTAGAATTCCACTGCTAGCAGGATAATCCACTTGGGATACTTCAGTTAGCAACACTGCTAGTGCCTGCTGGGCTTTGGACTCTCCATCCCATGCTGGGAATAATCTTTAACTCACTCTGTTTTTCCCATGCCTGTTTTTTCCATCACTCCCCAAAGATGCAAATTCTTAGGAGTAACCAATCAGCCTTGCTCATGTGCTGGTTACCTGGACTGTCTCTCTCTTTCTCCAACTTCCCTTCTAGTCTAGCTGATCAGTTTCTGGGGTGGGGGCAACAAGGACAAACCTCTGTTCAATCCAACCTGTGACAAAATAGCAATCTAGAGAATTCTTTAATCTTATCACTCTGAGGTTGACTGATGTAGCTTCATGGCATGCACCCAGACCCAGAAAGTATGCCTTGGGCAGAGAAGGAGGGGACGCATGGTTGATGTGCCGACGTTTGTTCCTGTGCATCACAGGGCACCCAGGGCTCTGAAAGCTGCTGCTCAGGTTCTCCAGAGGGCCAGAGAGGCTGTGCCAGCCACAGCCCAGAGACTGCAGTCACTGGGACAACATTTGTCTTCTCTTGTGCTTCTTTCACTGTCTTATTGCCCTGAGCGTGACATTTGACTATTGCTGTGATGACAAAAATGTGTCCCATGGAAATGTGTGCCATGGATGCTCTTCTAGTAACCAGAACTCTCCAGGAATTCTTGGTTAGTAAGGGGACTGATAAAGGTTCACAACTGACCCGATCTTACTTATAAAAATAACCTGACCTCATTTCAAGCATCCTTCTGTATGGATGAAGCCCACTCTGATCTGCTAATCTCTTCAGCCCTCATCCCCAAGCTTCCAATTCTACCTTCTTGTGTTTTCTTTAAACTCTGTAATCTCATGTATGTTTACATGAAGTTACTCTGAATCCTTCACGGACCATATCTACTTAGTAAGCTGTTTAACAAAGAATTAAGCACTGACAGTGTCCCAGGTACTGAGTATACAACTGATGAACACAATTCAGTTTCTATTCTCAGGTAGCGTACAACCCTGTGAGGCAATTGTTTATGTAAAAAATTACATGCGTTGTTATGAGACATGGTCTGTCCATCCACACAAGGTGTCCTGGGGCAGAGTGAGTGGGCGCCCAGCTGTTCGGTGATTGAGGGGAGACAGTGTCAGCTTGGAAAGTTTTCCAGTGAAGTTGACAATGGACTTAAATCAAGAGGAAAGGAAATATTTTTTTTTAAATAGGAGAAGGATTAAAATGGCATTTTTGAATATGGAAACAATATTTGCAGAGGAATAAGAACACAAGTAAGTATATTCTATGAGTGGGAGACAGTTTGGTTAAAATTAGTGTGGATTTATTTTAGGCTTTATTTCTGGTGATACAGAATTTCTGATATGGAAATGAAATGTTCCCATTTGAGCTTTAGGCAGATCACTTTGGTGGCAAACACCACAGGAGATGACAGAGAAAGTGGCACTTGTACAAATGTGTGTACATAGGATGTGTGTGTGCCCGAGTGTGTGTCTCTGTTTGTGTTGTAAGAGAGAAACAGGGAAGCACCCTCTCCTTTCTGGCTTTAAACTCAAGGACAGAGGTGTGTGTACGTGTGTAAATGGGAATGCCTAGAAAAAAAGCCATATCCAGCAAGGAAGCGGAATAAGACTGGCTAAATGAGAAAAGGGAATAAATCTATAAATGGGCGGCTAGACACAAGAACAAATTTTGAATTGCATAAAAGGCTTCTGTGTCTAGATAAATTCACATGGCATGCACGTTTCCTCGGTTAGGACTGTTTGCAAGCTTGAAGCATCTAGCATTGCTAATGTGTGCCCACACATGTCACTGGATAGGACATTTGTTGGTTCGCTCACAAAATTTCAGTGTGGCTTGCAGAACCATCTGTCACAGCTTGGCTAGATGGTGTTGGGAAATTAGCAGATCTTTGAGGCAGATGGAGAGTGAGATGCTGAAATAATGTAGAATCATATTCCCAAGATTGGGAAGGACTTAAAGCTAATTGATTTTCCCTGTTAATGACCACCGCTTATCTATTTTTAAGCCTTTACTCATTGCTGAGTAGGTGATCAAAAACACAATGTATAAAAGCAAGCAGATATTACTTCTGGTTTCTTTTCTTGCTTCCCTGTTCCTTTCTGCCGTGTGTTTGCTCTCTGCCAGGCTCCGGGCTACACGCTGGGGGTACCAAGAAGACTAATCCACAGACACCGACCTCATGAAACACAATTTCTCTAGGAGGGAGAAGACAGGACAAGAACTAATTATAATGCTATTAATAAGTACTTTGATATTAGCATGAGCCAAGATTTGGGACAACAGAGAAAAGAACAATTAATTATTTCTGCCCACCAGCATTGTAGAAGTTTTCACAGAGGAGTGGATACCTGACCTGGCTGTTGAAAGGTGGACAAGATTTTGTGTTGTGAGGAGAAACGCCAACAGAAAATTGCAGACTTCAGCCAGACCACACTTCCTTGCCATTCAAAAAGAGCCTATTGAACCTACATTCAGTGACTCAAGAACTTCAGGACAGACGTTCATGCTGAAGCAGCAGACTAAATAAATTCTAAAGCTGGATTAAAAACTAGGCCCTACGTCTGGTGATGATGTTGATACAGGGAAAGATGAGAAAGAGTATTTGGTCATTGCTTCTATTTAACAAGTCCTTAACGTAGCTGGTCTCAATCCCCAAATCAGCAGGGGAGGTATTATTTATTCACTTTTAAAGACAGCAAAAATGCTCAAGGCCACTTGGCAGTAATAGCCAATACTTGGACCCGGATCTTCGCAGAAGTCAGCGTAATTTACACTGCACACTGCTGCCTCTAAGCACCAGACTCCAGCATACGATATACATGAACACACGTAGACATAGCATTATCAACAAAAATTAATACAAATATAAACACATGTACATAAGGGAAACACACAGACATACCTTATTTGTGTTCTTTACCATGGCATACATTTACGTTGTGGGAATATTTTCACCCACTGTCGTAAGTGCTTTGGAAATAAACTATATGCTGCTTTTAAAACTAGATGCTTTACTAAGGACTAACTGGAAACTTATATACATGGTCTTTATAGGCTTAATCCTAGCTTGAGCTGTGCTCTTTTGTTTTATTTTGGTACAAAATATCAGCGGGACAGCCTGTACCTGCGGCAAGACTCAGCCCATCCCTGAATCTTTTTGCGGAGAGGCTTTCAACATGTAGCTCACTTACTGTTTACTAACACTTACAAGTGTGAGGATCTTTCATGTCAACAGGTTGGGGATCTGGCTGTTGAGTCCACGGGGGCATTTTGTTGACTTCATAGGGTTTTCACAAAGGAGATCAAAGGGATGCATTATGTTTCAATACATAACTTTATGGGACAGATGGAATCCACCTTGAAAGACCCATGACACTTAAAGCCAGATTATCAAAAGTTTCAGACACTAAAACCTATTAGCTTGCTCGAACCTTATCCACACACTTGTCAGCGCTTTTGAGCTTCATTTATAGCAGTGGACACTCCAATGTGAATTTTAACTATGGCCAAAGGTGAAGCACAGGTTCAAAGGACAGCCACTGACATATGGGTGTTTCCAGTGATGGCTGGTGTGCTGCATGGACTTGCTCTCTGGAAGGGTGATATCAGACTAATGGCTGAATCACTTTATTGAAATGAAAAAAAAAAATTACCCATTCATAACTTTTGGAAAGAATCCCAGAGCTTGGAATAGCATTTGGGTAGGTGGTAGTTTCACACACAGATCTGTTCTATCTGTGATGAGAAAAGAGCAGGAAAGGAAGTTGTTCATTCCTGCATCTCCCAGGAACTCCAAAGGGGGTCTGCTCCTGCCCACATCGAACCAGGATGACTCACTACCTCTGCGTTTGGCCCCCAAGTCTTGAAACAAATTGTAGTGTTAAAAATGAGGGCGAGCGATGTACTTGAGTATTCCTATTATTTTATCAGTGAAAAGAATTATTTCTGTGCATGCACACCATTAACTATTCAAACTTGTCAATAATTTTGTAAAACCCATTTAGATATATATGGTAATTCAAAATTATGATTTTATAAATGAAGATACTTAAAAGATCTTGCTGTTAGATTACACAGGCATTTAACCCAGTGTTTGATAATACTTTTAAATGCAATTAAGCCCTCATTGCTTTAACATCTACAATATCCTGACACTGTATTATTAGCTTTTGCTTGTGCCGCCATTGCAAGTGGTACTGCAAGTGAAATCTTTCAGGTTTTCAATAATGCGCTATCTCAAGTTACACAATTATTAGAATTTTTCTTTTTCTTTTACTTTAATAAGTAGTTGAGTTAATTAAACATTTTCCCAAACACATGCTGTATTTGTG
>VMDR010031888.1:0-11892 GCA_007922815.1 Macrotus californicus | reverse complement strand
CATGTAAACTTACTGTAAGAAATCTTATGCTTTGAATTTGCAAAACCCTGATTGCTACCATTCCTTTCTTCTCATAGCTTACATTGGAAAAATGTCAATAAATGTGACACATTTGGAATCATTCATGTACTTTAACTTCAAAAGTAATAACACATTAAAACTGGCTTTGGAAAAACAAACTATGCTAGCAATTTCAAGTAGAATGAAGCTGTAAAAAAACTATAAGGAAAGGGAAGTGTCAAAATCATAGTGTCAAAGTATGGCAACTACAATCCTGTTGTACAAACAAAAAAGAGAATAATTTGACATCACAAATATCTATATCTTGCCTTACAGGGCAGTATTTTTATACATTCTTAAATATTAAAATCAGATTTCTTACAGTAAGTTTACATGTCACATTTCTAAAATAAGTATTTTATATAGGTGCAAGGAGAAAGTTTTTATCTCTTAATGCTAACATTTAAAACTACTTTCTTTGCATTGTGAAAACTTTTGAGCTTAAGTCTATCTATTGAAAGAGTAATTGACATATCAGTGGTTCCTTTCAAATTTTATGCATACTACATGGAAGTCATTGGCATAAAATAATTCTCTTTCAATAATCTTTTTCCTAAAAACTTACTTACACTTAGAAAATAGCTAAATTATTTTGGTAAACAGATAATTTAGGATTCTTAACACCAAAGGTCAGAACCTCAAGTTATATGCTTGCCAAAAATAATTTAGAAGAAATAACAAACGGAAAGTATTTAAAACAGGTCTTTATTGCTTTACTCCCTGATTAACATAAATGATGCAGAAAAATGTTAATGTGGGAATTAGGGAGTTAAGGTACATTACTTAAATAATGAATTCAGGAGCTTGGCAAGCTAAAAGACAGTATAGGAAGAGATGAAAACAAGATCACCTTGTATCTTTGATAACTTGGTTCTTCCACAAAGACCCACTTTATTAGGGGCATCACCAAAATGGAGATGAGAATAAACTTCTTTGTCCTGACTGTATACCACGTTTGTTCTTCATCTCAGAAATAACGATTGCACTCATGGTGCTGTAAAAGAAAGTTTCCAACTTTACATTTTTCTGAAACAGTGCTTCTGTGAAATTTAAGAAATAAGGTGCTTCTGAAAACTTAAGAATCAAAATCAACACATTTTTAACTGTTAATGACTGAAATTTAAACATTCTAAAAACAGTGACTTCATTCAGCTGTTTTGGGCATGACTTACATCTTTCCATAAACTATCTCCTGGTTGGAAAGTTCCAAGGAGAAACATAAGTAGTAGTTAGCAGTTGGTTTATCTGTCCTGTAAAGTTTCTAAACTGAAGTGCAGTAAGGACTTTGTGCTAAACTGAGATATTATGTACTTGATTCTTAGAATAAAAAATAAATTAAAATTTCAATAGTACAGAAAGATGTAACATGAAAAACAAAAGTCTCACAATTCTAGCTCCTCTATCCCATCACGGTCACTCCCCCCACCAAAATAACCTCTGCTGTTTCTTGTGGGTTCTTCCAGGAGACAATGTATTTACAAGCATGGATATATCCTTCGTTTTTAAAAAATTTATATAAAAGGGGTTATACACACTCTGCTTCTTGTTATCAACTCATCAGTGTCTATAAAATAATAGCTTGCAAAACACTGAACTAAGCAGATAATGCAGTGCAGTGTATTACCAACCAGAGCCAAAGAAAGAATAATTTTGTTTACTAACACCTGGCAAGAACTTGGTCTCAAAAGTACTTGAATTTACCAGGAAACCAGTACTGATATTTTTTTGTTTTGTTTTGAATCTTTAAAAAAAAATTTTTGAGTGGACTATCAAGATTCTGGTATTGAAAGTGCTTTGAACACAAAGTTTGGAGACCATAGGGTTAGAGTCACATGTAGATCTGTTCCAGTAGTAAAGGCTACATTAGCATGAAGTGAGCGATAATAGAAGTTTAGCTCTCTTGTATAAGTAACACTGCTATGAACATCTTTTGTCACTAAGACTCTTCCCATACTTAATTTCCATAATATACATTCTAAGAAATGTATGTCTTGAGTCCAGGAGAACATCTTTAAGGTTTTTAAGGCCCATTGCCAAACCGTTCTGAAAGCATTGGGCAAGTTTACCTTGCCATCAGCAAGTTAGAAAGGAACGTTTTCCACTTAACTCTCCCAAGCACTGGATAATACTACATATTTTTAAATCTTTCCTAATTTGAGAGGTAAAGAATTATGTCATCATTGTTTGCTTCAACTTGAATTACTTTCTTTTCCAGTAACATTTTTTCTTTACTAAGGGTATTTTCTTTTTCAAATTATCTGTTCTAGTCGTTTGCCCTTTTATCTATTGAGATCACAGTGTTTTTTACATAAATGTCTGTAAGATTTTTTAAAATTATTTTATTGTTGTTCAATTATAGTTGTCTGCATTTTCCCCCCACCACTCCCCCCCACCCCAGCCAAACCCACCTCCCTCCCTTGCTTCCACCCTCCCCCTTGGTTTTGTCGTGTGTCCTTTATAGTGGTTCCTGAAAACCCTTCCCCCCATTACCCTTCCCACCTCCCCTCTGGTTACTGTCAGATTGTTCTTACTTTCAGTGTCTCTGGTTATATTTTGTTTGCTTTTTTCTTTTGTTGTTTATGTTCCAGTTAAAGGTGAGATCATATGGTATTTCTCCCTCACCACCTGGCTTATTTCACTTAGCATAACGCTCTCTAGTTCCATCCATGCTGTTGCAAAGGGTAGGATCTCTTTCTTTCTCTCTGCTGCGTAGAATTCCATTGTGTAAATGTACCACAGTCTTTTGATCCACACATTGACTGATGGGCACTTAGGTTGCTTCCAGCACTTGGCTATTGTAAATGGTGCTGCTATGAACATTGGGGTGCATAGGTTCTTTTGGATTGGTGTTTCAGGGTTCTTAGGATATAATCCCAGCAGTGGAATTGCTGGGTCAAAAGGCAGTTCCATTTTTAGTTTTCTGAGTAAATTCCATACTGTTTTCCACAGTGTCTGCACCAGTCTGCATCCCCACCAACAGTGCACTAGGGTTTCCTTTTCTCCACATCCTTCCAACACTTGCCTGTTGATTTATTTATGATGGCCATTCTGATTGGTATGAAGTGGTATCTCATTGTGGTTTTAATTTATATCTCTCTGATGGCTAGTGATGCTGAGCATCTTTTCATATGTCTCTGGGCCCTCTGTATATCCTCCTTGGAGAAGTGTCTGTTCAAGTCTTTTGCCCATTTTTTAATTGGGTTTTTTGTCTTCCTGGAGTGGAGTCATGTGAGTTCTTTATATATTTTGGAGATCAAATCCTTGTATGAGGTTTCATTGGCAAGTATGTTTTCCCATATGGTTGGTTCCCTTTTCATTGTAATGCTATTTTATTTAGCCATGCAGAAGCTTTTTAATTTGATGAGGTCCCATTCTTTCCTTTATGTCTCTTGCTTTAGGGGACATATCAGTGAAGATGTTGCTGTGAGGAATGTCTGAGATTTTCCTGCCTCTGTTTTCATCTAGGAGTTTTATGGTGTCATGACTTATGTTTAAATCTTTTAACTACCTTGAATTTATTTTTGTGTATGGTGTAAATTGATGATCAAGTTTCATTTTTTTGCATGTAGCTGTCCAGATCTCCCAACACCATTTTTTGAAGAGGCTATTTTTACTCCATTTTATGCTTCTTCCCCCTTTGTCGAATATTAATTGACCATAGAGACTTGGGTTTATTTCTGGGCTCTCTGTTCTGTTCCATTGGTGTATGTGTCTGTTCTTATGCCAGTACCAGGCTGTTTTGATTACAGTGGCTTTGTAATACAGTTTCATATCAGTCATTGTGATCATTCCTGCTTTGTTCTTCTTTCTCAAAATTACTGCAGCTATTCAGGGTCATTTATGGTTCCATATAAATTTCTGAACTGTTCTATATCTGTGAAATATGTCATTGGTACTTTACTAGGGATTGCATTGAATCTATAAATCACTTTCGGTAGTGTGGACATTTTGATGACTTTAATTCTTCCTATCCATGAGCATGGTACATGCTTCCATTTGTTTGTGTCTTCCTTAATTTCTTTCTTCAGTGTTGTATGGTTTTCTGAGTACAGGTCTTTTACCTCCTTGGTTAGGTTGATTCCTAGGTACTTTATTTTTCTTGTTGCTGTGTCCAATGGGTTTTTTTTTCCTGATTCCTGTTTCTGATATTTCATTGTTGGTGTACAAAAATGCCTTTGATTTCTGAATATATTGACTTTGTATCCTTCTGTTTTGCCAAATTCACTTACTAGGTCGAGTAGTTTTTTTGGTGGAGTCTGTGGGATTTTCTATGTACACTATCATGTCATCTGCAACAATGACAGTTTTGCTTCCTCCTTTCCAATTTGGATGCCTTTTATTTCTTTTTCTTGTCTGATTGCTGTGGCTAGGACTTCCAATACTATGTTGAATAGGAGTGGTGAAAGCGGGCATCCTTGTCTTCTTTCTGATCTTAGTGAGAAAGCTCTAAATTTTTGCCCATTGAGTATGATGTTGGCTGTAGGTCTCTCGTATATGGCCTTTATTATGTTGAGGAATGCTCCCCCTATTCCCACTTTGCTAAGTGTTTTTATCATAAATGCATGCTGTACCTTATCAAATGCTTTTTCTGCATCTGTTGATATGATCATGTGATTTTTGTCTTTTCATTTTGTTTGTGATGTATTACTTTTATTGATTTTGTGAATATTGTACCATCCTTGCATCCCTGGGATGAATCCCACTTGGTCATGGTGTATGATCTTTTTAATATATTGCTGGATGCAGTTTGCCAATATTTTATTGAGGATTTTAGTGTCTCTGTTCATCAGCGATATTGGCCTAAAGTTTTCTTTCTTTGTTATGTCTTTATCTGGTTTTGGGATTAAGATGATGCTGGCTTTATAAGAAGAGCTTGGGAGTCTTCATCTTCTTGAATTTTTTGGAATAATCTGTGAAGGATAGAAATTAGCTCTTCCTTAAATGCTTTGTAAAATTCTCCTGTGAAACCATCTGGTCCAGGGCTTTTGTGTGTCAGAAGCTTTTTGATTACTGCTTCAATTTCATCAGCTGTTATTGGCCTCTTCAGGCTTTCTGCTTCTTCATTCAGTTTTGGAAGATTATATTTTTCACAAAACAAGCCTCAACAAATTCAAGAAAATTGAAATCATATCAGGCATTTTCTTTGACCACAAGGGACTGAAACTAGAAACCAACCTCAAGGAGAAAAACCCAAAACACTCAAACTCATGGGGATTGAATACCATGCCGTTAAACAATGAATGGGTCAACAATGAAATTAGGGAAGAAATCAGGAAGTTTCTGGAAACAAATGAAAATGAACTCACAACAATACAAAACTTATGGGACACAGGGAAGGCAGTCCTGAGAGGGAAGTTCATAGCCATACAGGCCTACCTAAAAAAGATAGAAACATTTCAAATAAACAACCTAACCCTACACCTGCAAGAACTGGAGGAACAACAACAAAGACGGCACAGAGCAAGTAGAAGGAAGGAAATAGTCAAGATCAGAGCACAATTAAATGACATAGAGACTAAAAGGACAATTTTAAGGTTCAATAAATCCAGCAGCTGGTTCTTTGAAAAGATAAATAAAATCAACAAGCCTTTAAGCAGGCTCATCAAGATAAAAAGAAAGAGGACCCAAATAAACACAATCAGAAATGAAAGAGGAGAGATTACAACTGATACCACAGAAATACAAAGGATTGTAAGAAATTACTACAAAGAACTATATGCCAAGAAATTTGAAAACCTAGGTGAAATGGACAAATAGCTTTAAGATTTGTATATTTTAAAGATATTAATTCATATAGGTTATATGTCATTCAGGAAATATTTTTCCCTGAGTGTTTTAATTTTTTGTATATAGACATTCTGTAATTTTTAAACTTAGAAAGTTCTCCCGTCCTCTCTCGTATATTTTAATATTCAGTTCCATTTTTTTACTGTTTTTTATGTTTTTTTCTTAAACTTCTGAATTCCATCTAGAATTAGAATATCTTCTCCTTATGCTCCATTGATCTGGTTGTTTTTGTGCTTCACCCCTTCCTCTCATCTGTTGGATTTGTTATACGAAGAAGAGGTTTAATTTTTAGAATTACATGCGATAAACACATTTAACATTAAAAGAACAGTAAACATTCTTCACTTCACCCTTAACCATTGATTTCATGATTTCTTTTCAGTGGCAGATATGTCAAATCTTAGGAAATGCATTTGCTTCTGTGTTTAATTTCCTAGAACTTACCAGCTTTACTTACTGCTTGTGTTGAACTTTTTTTTTTTCACTTTAGATAATTTGTTTATTTTTCAATTACAGTTGACATACAATATTATACTAGTTTCAGGCGTGCAACTCAGTGATTAGATGTTACGTAACTTACTAAGTGACCACCCCAACACATCGAGTACCCACCTGATGCCATGTATAGTTACTACACTATTACTGACTACATTCTCTATGTTGTACTTCACATCCCCGTGACTATTCTGTAACTGTCAATTTGTACTTCTTAATCCCTTCACCCTTTTCACCTGTTCTCCCAAGCCCCTTCTCACCTGGCAACCATCAAAATGGTCTCTGTATCTAGGAGTCTGTTTCTGTTCCACCTATTCAATTATTTTATTTTTAGACTCCACATGTAGGTGAAATCATACGGCATTTGTCTTCCTCCATCTGATTTATTTCACTCAGCACAATAGCCTCAGGGGCAGGCCCAGGATGGCTATGAATGCAGCCCAACACAAAATTGTAAATTTACTTAAAACCTTTTTTTCGCCCTGGCTGGTGTGGCTCAGTGGACTGGACTATGAACTGAGAGGTTGCTGGTTCAATTCCCAGTCAGGGCACATGCCTGGGTTGCAGGCACGGTTGGAGTCGTGCGAGAGGCAACCAATTGATGTATCTCTCACACATTGATGTTTCTCTCCTTCTCTCCCTCCCTCCCTTGCCCCTCTCCCTAAAAATAAATTTAAAAAAAAACAACTTTTTTTCTGTACTCATCAGTTTTTGTTAGTATTTGTATATTTAATGTGTGGCCCAAGACAACTCTTCTTCCAGTGTGGCCCAGAAACGCCAAAAGGTTGGACACTCCTGCTAGGTCCTTTTATGTTGTTGCAGATGACAAGATTTCATTCTTTTTTATGGCTGAGTCATAGTCTATTGTATGTATGCACCACTTTTTTTTTTAAAGATTTTATTTATTTTTAGAGAGAGGGGATGGGAAGGAGAGTGAGAGGGAGAGAAACATCAGTGTGTGGTTGCCTCTTGCATTCCCCCTAATGGGGACCTGGCCTGCAACCCAGGCATGTGCCCTGACTGGGAATTGGACCGACAGCCCTTTGGTTCACAGGCCCATACTCAGTCCACTGAGCTCTACCAGCCAGGGCTCTATGTACCACTTCTTTATCCATTGATCTCTTGATAGATAACTTGGGTTGCTTCCATATCTTGGCTATTGTAAACAGTGCTGCAATGAACATATACATATATGTCTTTTCAATTTAGTGTTTTGGTTTTCTTTGGATAAATACCCAGAAGTGGAAATTGCTAGGTCCTTCTTTGTCTCTTATTATATAGCCTTTGTTTTAAAGTCTATTTGCTCTGGTATAGGTATTTCTACCCCAGCTTTTGTTCATTTTTTCCATTTCAGTGAAATACCTTTTTCCATCCTTTTACTTTCAGTCAGTGTGTGTCTTTCAATGTGAAGTTAGCGTCTTGTAGACAACATATATTAACTTACCTTTCTTCTGTACCTACATCTTTGATTGTATCATTGTCTTCAAAAATATTTTTTTCTGATTAGAAAAGTAGTACATACTTATTGTAGAAAGTTCAGAAAGTACAGACAATTGGGAAGAGCAGAATAATTCCCTGGAATTTCACCATCTATTAGTAGCCACATTTTGGTGTTTTTTTCCCGTACACAATCAATTTTAATATGCTTTTTACATGAACAAAGTCGGGGTTGTACTCTATGTATAGTTTTTATCATGTTTTCACATGATAGTCTATCATGAATGTCTAACAAATATTTATTTAGTGTTCCAAGCACTCAGCATAGTTTCCTCACATAGTAATCCAGCTGTGAAATAGGAATGACAGTCCTCAGAGAACCAGTGGTAGTTCTGCTATTAATAGTAGTAGTTAACATTAATATTTAGTTAGTCAATATTAATATTTAATACAGTTAACATTGTCACAACTCTAAATACATTACTTATATAATTGTCAAGATTATATAAGAAAAGTCAGTAAAACTCCCTGAGTTATATCTGTTATTTTTTCCATTTTGCAAATGAAGAACTTTCACTTTTTACCAAACCCTTACACTAAATACTGCCCCCCGCAGTCCTGACTTGGAGAGACATTTTCCTGTGCTCACCATTCGTGTGCCCTGTAGAGCTCTCCATTTTCTCCCAGGGTCTTTTTTGTGTAAGAGTTCATCGTGGGATGGCTTTGTAGCGCAGCGAAGCCTGTGCTGCCTGTCTGTCCTGTTGGAGCAGCTAAAATACTAACTAAATCATGCACGTTGCCGTCCAGTTCACATTAACATTCTGTTCTATGTGCGCTAATGTCTGACTGTGGGTTCGGTAGTTCCTGGGATGTCATTTTGATCTATTCTGCAGATTTCTCTCCTAACTTTGTCAGTCTTTATCCATTCAGTGTCTTAAAATCCCTTTGAATTTATTTAGTACATGGAACTTTCTTTCAAAATTTTACTTTGTGACTGAATCGTATTCCAAAGGAAAGAAAGTGAGTGTCTATTTAGTGGTGAAAATAGGTTAATCATGTATGACCTGAAAGTGTGTAGATTATGTTTGTGTTGGCATTTTGTTTACAGCTTGGTGTGTTTTTCACTCATGATTGCTGTCTGATTTTCATTTCAAAATACTCTGTGTTGAAAGTGTTAGTAACTATAAGTCTGCTTGCATTTTTGCTGGGTTTTTTTGCAAGGGTAATTCTCAGTTTAAAAACCAAAATCATCTTTTGATGTTTTATAAGACAAGCTGATGAGAAAAGTGGTCTTGAAAAGATTTATCTTGTTTTATGAGGAAGTAGTTCCCCAAAACTTGATCAGAGACTTGAAAAGGATCTGCTGTGAAGGAAAGGGATGTCACAGGGATACATAGTGACTGGAATCTGTTATGAATAATGTTTTCAAAAGCTTAGGGATAAGGAATGGTGGTTCCTTATGAATAGAGGGGGACACCAAGAGGCCCAGAATACATAAAAATAACACTGGTTATAGGCCACAAAGAGAATGATCTTTTATAAAGTTATTTGGAGTAAAAATACTTGGAACTACTATAAAGGATGAAGGGTTAGGAAGACGATAAAGGAAAAATGAAGGAAATAGAACATGAAAGAAACTAGACTGTCATTCTAAATGCTCTTGAAAATGTACTTTGGTAGAAAGTAAAACAGACCACCCCCATGGAATGCTTGTGTTCTTGTTCCTAAGCTCTTTATTAGCACTTCCGTGGCTGCATCATTGAAGCTCCATGGTGGTCAGCATAATGCCTTTGCCTGTAGAATATACTAGCTTATTAAATGAATGCTGAAAGTGATCTGAAGTTACTTGAAATTTGTTTAATAAATCAATACAGTGACAAAATAATTGTTGATTTATAATATTTTTTAAGTTAGTGATTTGCCTGTGTTCTCAAAAGAAACATGTTAAAAGCGTTTTTGTTTCTCTTAGTAGGAACTTGGGTTTCTTTAAAACTTGTCAGTTGAGTATGAGTATTTTCACTGTGAAAGCCGTGTGTACACATGTTACGTGCCTGATGAATGTAGTAAATTTTGGTCCTATTTTAAAGTAGAGAAGCGTTTTCCTTCTTTGTAAAACCAGAAGTAACATGTCCTCAATACATTTGTGTTCTTTCTGTCTTACTCAGGAAAACAGTGTTTCTTAGTCCTGCGTCAGCAGCAGTTTAATGTCCAGGCCCTGGTGGCAGTGGGAGACCATGCAAGCAAACAGATGGTTAAATTTGCTGCCAAGTAAGTAAGCAATTATATCCTGTTGTCAGAATAAACAATGGTGGGAACCAGGACTCCCAGCGGTTTGGACCATTTTCATACATTAACATCAATGCTCCGTTTGTTTAAAAATGTAGTTATTTAAATTGTCAGTTCAGTGTTGCCGAATACATTAAACTTAACAAAAGAGAAAATATGGAGCGCAGGCTTGAAATTCATTCGGAACTGCTGAAGCAGCACTCTCCACAGACAAGTCACATTTACTTTCAAGTAGAACAACAAAAAGCCTGGCAGTCTCCACACAGCAGAGCGGCTCGATTTTGTTACGTTCTTGAGCTTCCTTTCCTCCTTCCCTTCCTCTGCTTGATTTGCATACTAAGCAACAAGTTTTCTCACCGAATAAAAATGTATAAAATTAAAAAATGTAGTTCTGCAAATGATTCTCTCCTGAAGGAAGTAAAACACATGTTTTAATTTTGACACCCAAAAGGTTAAAAAAAAAAGGTAAAAATTGTTCTTTCTCTTCCCCCCAAGTCTTGCTGCCTGGCTCAGAGTACCTGCAGGAGCGCGTTGCTTTGTCTCGCTTCCACGGAGCGGGTTACAGAGATAGTGTAGTGGCTGTGCACGCTGTAGCTCTGGGGTGGTAAGAGCTGGTGATAACGGCTAGTGTTGTCTGTTGTATGTTTTTCTCAGTTCAATTAAAATTTTATTTCCGTGATAGTGATCAAAGAAGACTTGGAAAATGGATGATCTTTACATTTTAAGTAATAGAGTTCTTCATAGGCATACATGTTTTTCAAAGAAAGAAATTTAATCTAGAGTAAATGTTACATTTTTTCTATTGATTTTTATGTTTTATCTTTAGACTTATGCTTTAAAAGATGAATTAGTATAGATAAAATTATCAGTTTTAGAACTAGAAAGAAACTAAAAAATGATCTAATTTAATACCCTGATTTATGTTGCCCCACCCCCGACTCTCCCAGCACAGTGTTTTACGTACAGTAGATGCTTAGCCACTGGTTTCGGTTTAGAGATTTATCAAGTTCATTATCATCTCATATCACAGTGTTTTACTATAGGGAGTGGATGCTAGCAACTGGTTTTGGTTTAGAGCTGTATTTATCAAATTTAGTTTTATTGTATCATAGCAGTACCTACACTCTGGTTTAAAAATCCCAATGCCATTAATTGCATCGATTCACCAGTGAATTCAGTAGTACTCTACTACTATTTTAGCAGCCCCATCTCTCCCTAGCTCCCAGCCCTGTTGCCCAGAGACTCACTTTCATCTCTTCTATGTACTCCTGTAATTAGGTTTGCTGTTTGTATCTCACAGTCTGTAAGGGTTTGTGCTTGTGGGCTGCATATGTCATCTAGCCTTTTAAGGTCAATCTACATCCTATGAAGTGGGGCACCAATAAACTTGGTCCCTAGATAGAAACTCTATGTAAAGAGCCTTCTAATAAAAAGGGCCCGTGGAAACTACAGACGTATGTTGTAAATTATATTTAATATACTGAAAAGTACTGGGTGGTCAACTTCAAATCAGCAAAAAAATAACCTTAATGTCTTTTGTCTTTTATATTTTAATTGCTTCTGAAAACTAACATATGAAGATGGCAGTTCTATTTAGACTATATTTTTTCCATTAAACTGCATTGTAAGCTTATTGTTATGTTCTTGAAGAAAAGATTCTAGTCCAAAAATCTTTTGAAAATCCCACTTACCCTTAAGATTTACTAAGAGGCATTCTACTAACAAGAGAACAGTCTATTGATTTGATGTGTTTAGAAGTAGATGCATAAAAATAGTCCACAAATAGTTATTTCTTATTATTTTGGATCTTCCTAGAAACTCCTGGGA
>VMDR010031887.1:0-11888 GCA_007922815.1 Macrotus californicus | reverse complement strand
AATATAGATATACATGGAACCAGAGATTGCCCTGGGGATGAGGGGGTGAAAGAAAACAAATCCTAGTCAACACCAACTCAAATTATTTCACTTTTTTACTCCCAGCTTTGATAATAGGTTCTACTATAAACTCTTTACATAGCAATGTCCCAACACTACTTTCCATACATTTGATGTTTTAACTTCCATTTAATGTCTATTAACTATTTTGACATAAAATGTGTGTTTGAAAAAAAAACTTCTCAATGTAATTTTATCTCTTCTTTCCGTAATTATTTTTCCTTCCACTAAGACAGCATGTTTTATCAAAGACTAAACTTTAGGTTCATCACGTCAAGGATAAACATAGATGGAGTCTATAACCTGCATCATTTAAAAACATTTTGCAACTGGTATCCTCAATATTTGAAAATGCAAAGTAAACGAAATTAAAATTACCTTAAGCACATCTAAAGCACATGTTCTGAAGCATATCATAAGCTAACATTATATAAGTTGACTACTCCAAATTTATTCTTGCAGCCAACTGCACACTGGTGGGTCACAGCACATTGAACATACCTATTTTTCAAGTGGCACTGCCTGTGAATACCTCAAAAGTATCACGGCTTAAAAAGCCTCTTGTTTCCTGAAACAGTTACTCATGAACCATAAGCTTTTCTGCCTTCTATTCCTGAATGTACAGGTAATACAAACGAAGCCTAGCCTATTGGCAATGTGGTATTTCTGGATGTGTGCCATGTAAGCATATGGTTCCAATACCAACAATTTAGATTAAAATAATGCTAATCTTTTATTCTGTTAAAGAGATTGAAATCTATTACACATGAAAGAGCGAGATATCAGACTTTAAAAGTATATACTTACTGTTTCTTTAATATCCTTTCACGTGGAAAGACCCAAAGGTTTTCAACTTGGAAACAAATTTGAGCTGAAATTCATCTCGCTCGCAGGTATAAAGGATGCTGATTAGCAAACTACCAATTTTAGTGCTAATACGATTCCTTAAGCGGACACAGTCACGAGTCCCAGGAGAAGCAGGCACGGAGGCAGATTGGCCTCTGCCGGCCCCAAGCTCACACTCCGGAGGACCGCGGGCCGCATGCTGTCGTCGTCAAGGCAACGACCTCACTCCGCCGCCAACCATAGGCACAAAGTCTCCAGAGAGAGCTACGGCCCAGGTAAGAATGCGTCCACGGTAGGCACCGACACCTGTTAAGGCCGAGGCTTGTAGAGAAATTAGCTGGGGTGGGAGGGCACCTTCTCCCAGCTCGGAAGGTGCCCAGTCCCTGGATTCTGTGAACCTGCTCTGTTCCAGCTAGCCCTGGGCAAAGGCGTTGGCCACCCAGCTGCAAGGGGGTGGGTCCTTACCCTGCGCCAAGAATCCTGTGTTCTGATTGGCTGCGCCCTGTCGTCATGAGCTATGATTGGCCTAGCGCCAACCACCCTTCCCCTACACCTGGGCTCCGCCCGAGTTCTGTTCACTGATGTGCCCGTGGCAGCTCCTGGACAGAACTACATTCTCAAGTAAGGAGATACGTTTTTGCCCTCGCTGGGAGACTTCTCGTTAATGAGGGAAAGAGACGATTATGGTGCTCACCGAGGGTAAAAGTGGCAGTGGTTTTTCAGTAGGACTGGGAGAAAAATGGAAGAGGGGGACCATTCAAAGAGCACGATGAAGCGTTCCCCACAGCTTCCCAGAAGGAAGGGGAGTGGTCCCCAGACGCCCTCACTCGGGAAGGTTCGGTGTGAGCACTGGGGCCTGTCTGGGCCAGGTAGAGGAGGAGAGGGTATCAGTCTAGGAGGTGATGATTAATAGGTGAGTCAAGGTTAAAGTAGGTGGGTGACGACAGAACTGACGTTAGGAGGGACACTGAGGATAACCTGGGCACTGCAGATGAGGGAAATGGAGATAATATGAATGAAATAAAAGGGCTAGGAAGGCTGGAGACCTAGAAGAGATGAACAATACTGGCCAATGGCAGCTAAATAGGGTGCAGTTGGGGGTTCCGATCCTTAAGCACAGACCAACTCGATCCATATATTAACCAGGCAAGACTAGTAGGTCATAGTCATGCACATGATGAAGTCAAAGAAACAAGGCTTTCCTCATTTTCAAGGAATTTGGAGTTTAGGCCATTTCCCTTCAGAACTGTTATTTTCACGTTAAATCATGAAAACTAAACATTTTATAATCATATTTGGTCTCTATCTTGATCCAATTAAGAGTGCTCTAGATAGCAGATATTTATATCCGTAGTCAATACTAAAGTATTAATTACTTTTTGTATACTAAGAGATAAACATTTGGCTTATAAATTAACCTTTTGTGACTTTGGTTGGCATGAATTAATCTCCCAGTGCTTGATTACCACGGTCAAACTGCTTAAAATCTAGTTCCTGAACCTGTAGTACTGACCAGCCCTGGGACCTGGATATGGAATGAATGTAATTCTTTGGTCGATCCAAGATATATGTCTTAATATAGTAATTAGCTCTATCCGTTGCTGTGACCAAGTTGGAGGGAGCCATGCCCAATTTTGTTACCTCTATAGGATGCAGGGGCAGATCCCCTTTCATAAAGTGGCAAATCCAGGTTTTGGGGGCGTGAAACTTGACAAAAATGCAAAAATATTTTGATTTCTCAACTTTACAAAAGGATTCAACAACATAACCACGTCTTTCCCTCACCAGAGGACATTTTTTCATTGTTTTTAGAGAGAGAGGAAGGGAGAGAAACATTGATGTGAAAGAGAAGCATTGATTCACTAATACACCAGGACAGGGCTTGAGAAAAACAATTTTAAAAAGAATTGAGTTTAAAAGCCAACTGTAAAGGAGACAGGGTATTTAAGAATTACACATCCTGGTAGTTACTGACATTTTTGCTAAAGAGGAGGTAGCATTATGTAGATGCAGGATTAGGTGTTTGGTTCTTTTTTAAACAGGGAAATCTTTCTAGGGAAAAAGAATGGAGAGAAAGGCTTTAAAGAGGTAAGAAAAAAAATAATTCATGAAAAACCAAGGACAGGTAGTGACGAGAAGATAATAAAGTATAAAAAGGGCTTAGCTTTGAAGAGGGTTAGAGAAAGGAGGTTTAAGGAAAAACTGAGAAGGTGTTGGGCAGACACATCAGCTGGCCTAGATCTCAGTAAAATAATTTTTGTATAAAATATAATGGGGAGATTAAGTCTTAAGAATTTAAAGGCAGAAATTCCTTGAAATAGGTAGTTATGAGAGAAATCATTTTGATATCAAAGGAATTCAAAATAGTACATGTGCCCACTTGAAACCAACTGGCTCTGTTTCATGGGACTTGGCATCTGCAAAGACAAGAACGGAGAAAATAGATAGAAGGTAAGATACCTCTTAGAGAATTTGTAGCACAGACTAAACAAAGGAGTTAAGAAATCAAGGATGATGAAGAAAGCACCACTGCCCTGGCTGGGTAGCTCAGCTGGTTAGAGCATCATCCCAGTATGCTAAGGTTGAGGGTTCAATCCCTGGTCAGGGCACATACAAGAATCAACCAACGAATGCATGAACAAGTGGGGAAACAAACTGATGTTTCTTTCTCTCTCTTCTTCTCTTTCTCTAAAATCAATAAATTAAAGAAAGCACCATTGAAATAGCTTGCCATGAGTTCCACCTAGATAGGAAGACAAATGATCACAGAAGTTAGCAAGTAAACTGAAAACACAGAGGCACTGAGGGAGAGAAGCTCATCACAGGCATGAAGAATAAGTTTAAAAGGAGTGAAACAGGAGAAAAAGTTAGCCAAAGAAATAAATCAGCTGTGAATTTAAGATCTTAGAAGAGGCACTATCTTCATCAACTGGATTCAAAGCTGTATCTCTAAGGATTACTCAAAAAAAGTTGGAACTAACATCAGGAGCAAAATTGGGACCTCCCCTTTGGATTTGGGAAAACAGTAAGAATGTAACATTATCGTGCAATTCTGTGGTTTAGACATGTTACCTCCATAATCTCTATGAAGCTGCTGATAAAGGTTTCTTACCAACCAGGTTTTTAAAGTGTAAGAAAACTCCTACCTTAGAATGGCAACAAAGTGCTCAGTAATCGAGGTTATTATTGACCTTGCCCACCAAAAGCTGCGTCAAGTCCACCTGGTGGTGGCTGCGGGTTTTGCAGGAAAGCCCTCAGTGACTCAGCCACCAAACAACAAAGTGCTTCCCCTCTTCTCCCACCCTGCCGTGGTTTCTCGATGATCATTTGTGTGTGTTTGCTTAATAAAGTTGTAGCTGAAAACAAATCTCAGAAATGGCACAGAATGATTATCAGTTCTCAGTTCTAAAGGGTGGGATGTTTGGCTGTTCCTTTGGGTAGCTGAAATTTAGTGAAAAACGTCCTGGGAATTAAATTTAAAGAAACTGTGAAGGTCACAGAATGAAAAGTCATGAGCTTTTCATGAAAAAGCATGGACAGCAGGGAAAGAGGCTGAGAGGGACATTATAATATAATCTAAAAATCTAAAGAAAACAGTATGGGAGTGCATGACGTTGGCAACGAGAGGAAAGCTTGAGAGATGGTAAAGAATTAAAGGTTAGAAGAGACTAGGGATCATGAGACCCACCAATTCCACTCCGAGGTGTATCCTGCAGAAAAACGAGAACTAAACAATCATAGAGACTTGTACATGAATGTTCATAACAGCATTGATCTTCATAACAGCCAAAAAGTGGAACTCAAAATGTCCATCAACTGATAAATGGGTGAATTTTGGTATTTCCATACAATGAAATACTACTCAGCCACAAAAAGGAATGAAGTGCTTACACAAGCTACAACATGGATGAGCACTGAACTTTATGCTAAGTGAAAGAAGTCAGACATAAAAAGCCACATATTATATGATTCCACGTACAGAAAGTGTCCAGCACAGGCAAATCACAGAGAGAGGAAGCAGGTTAGTGGCTACCAGGGTCTGAGGGGAAGATGGGAATGAGTGACTACTAATGGGTACAGGGTTTCTTTGGAGGGTGATGAAAATGTTCTGAAATTAGTGATAGTTACACAATTTTTTTTAGTAAATACACTAAAACCACTGAAATGTACACTTTAAAGGGGTGACTTTTATGTGAATTATATGTTTACAAAATAGACTACAGAAGGATATGAAATTTGTCACCTCCCCAGAAATCTGCCTTTTTAAATAAATTTATTTTAGTGTAGGTGGCCCAATTCTTTTCCCCACATTAGCAATCATCTGTTAAACAACTTTGGCAACCATCATTTTCTACATACCTTAATATCCCTAAACAGTATGTCTGGGTGTTTTGTGGGGTTCGGGGGTCATACACCTCACTTAGGTCCCATGAGTTACAGATTAGTCATGTATTTTTGGCATCACTTTGAGTCACCAAGTGAATGGAAAGGGCATAAAACCTTCAGAATATAAAAACTAAGATTCTTTTCCGTACAGTATATAGAGCATAAAGCTGTGAGTACACTCCACCATTCCCTTAAGAAAACGGACTGACTCATTTTAAAGTTCTGGTTCTTTGATGGAAGGACACTTGCCACAGAAAAGTAAATTCTGTTCTCAATCCGTTAGTTGATTCAATGACATCATTACATTTTAAGGAGATAAAGACAACTAGAATTTGGAAACCTGAAGTACAACATACCACTTATTTTACCAAGTTCACCATATACCATGTTTTGACCTATTGGTCACCAAAACATCTATCAGTGTGAACTGATCTCACATCCTAACAGTGTGAACCTGGGAGTCCATTTCTTAGATGTTAAAAATAGTACACATTGTGTTTGTACTGGCAACATGCCTCTTATAAAACATTCCATCTCCCTCTAGCCTCTACCAGATTCCTCTGTTCATCTTCACAGCGAAACTGCATAAAAAGAGTGTGTTCATTCTTACCTCCCTTTCTCCTGGGCTTCCATCCTTACCACTTCACCGAAATAATTCCTCACCAAGTCATCACGACCTACATCCCGCCAAAGCCCTCTGTAGCAGAGATAACATGACAACGAGCTGGGTTTTCCCATGTGTGTGGCTTGTTTCTTCTGTGCAATCTCCATTGCAGTTAGGGGTGGCCATGTGACTGAATTCAAGCCAATGGAACATGAGATGTGCACCATTTCCATTTTATGTACACCATAAAAATCTCCATTCAAGATCCTCTGTTCCTTTTCCCTTTCAGTTAGCTACAGTGGAGATAACCACTGTGGTCTTGTAGACTGAAGTTGGTAGAAATGACCTGTGTCCCTAAGTAAGTGGGCAAAGGCTATACCACTGACCTCTTCACTACCCCTTTATTTTTTTTATATCAGGGGCAAATAAGCTATTGTGTTTGAGCCATCAGACATCTTGAGGTCTATTTATTATAGCAGTTAGCACACACAAATTAATCTTACTACCTTATTTGACCTCTCGACAGCATTTGAATCTACTACCTGTTTCTTTTTGAGATAAACTTGAAACTTAGCTTTCCATGATACCAATTTTGTCCGATTTTGTTTCCCTCGGTTTTGTTTGTTTTCCATGCCTGTACTAGAACTCAAAATTGTGCGAATCTCTGAGGGCTCAGTACTCAGCCTCTTCTCTGTACACGTCTCCCTGGAAGACCTCACCTACTCCAATAGCTGGAAAGGTCGATATGGACAACTCACAGCACTGAGCTCTCCTCAGAATCCCAATCATACCATGTGACATTCATTCTTGGATATCCAATTGGTACATGAAACTTAATATAGCTACTGAAGCAAACTGTTGATCTTCCCGTCATAATCCACTCCCGCTCCTCCTCTCCTACATCAAAATCCCAGGAATCCCTTGCATATTATCTTTCCTGCACATTCAAATCCAATAAATAAGTCTTATGGGTTCTGTCTCTAAAATAAATCTCACTAGCTAACCATTTATCACCATCTTCCCTCAACAACTCTAACCCAAGCCACCAGCACCATTAGCTGGCATCTTTCCTCTGACAGGCCCCTCACTGATCCAGATCACATCGCATCACTTCCCTGTTTGGGTCCCTACAGCCCCAGTACGAGAGTAAAATCCAAACTACAAGGGCCCCATCAAATTAGCTCTTAGCTACCTCCTGGTATCATCTGCTTACTGTTATGGCCACACTGGCCTTACTGCTCTTGAATACAATAAACTTTCCAAAGGATCTCTGCATCTGTCCTTCCTCCTTCTTGGAATGTTCTTCCCCCAGATTTCAGAACTGCCTTCTCTTCGTTTCAGACATGAAACATATCTCGTAGAGGCTTTTCATTACTACCCCTGATAATGATTAGCATCCCCACCTCCAGTCACTGTTCCAATCTCTACCTCAACCAGTTCTACCCATTAGGCATGTCATCTTGGAAAAGTAGCTAACCCAGTGCTTGAATTAATCCTTCTGTAAAATAAGCAGTACTCCTCAAAGGGCTGCTCTTAGAACTAAGTTGTGTTGTGCCCAGGACTGGTATTACTTATTTACATACTTGTTGCCTCCCTCCCTAAAAAAAACAAAACAAAAAAAAGTTTCCTGAGTAGGCTGTACCTGCTGTATTTCCAGCCATCATTTAGGAAGGTTTCTGGCTCGTATTAGATGCTAATATTCACTGGAATACAAGTCTTTGTCACTTAATACACATTTGTTTCATAAGTGCTTTGAAACATCACTCCGAGTCATTTCTGATGTCACCACCATTCACTGAAATACTCACATCTATTTTCTATGTCAAAGTCACTTAGTTTTTTTTTTAAACTTAGGGTTATCAGATTGAAGATTTAACATATAAAATGACAGGACCTCAAAACCTTTTTTCTGAATTCAGACCCACAATATTTGACAGCTATTCCATTTCTGTCTCAAGTCTCTCATTACTTGTGACTGTGCTTCCTGAATGTAGTTGCTGATTGAGGGACATTAATTTTAGGCCCGCTAATGCTGGAGGCTATTTTACAATTTTCTAAAATAAAGCCAGGAAAAATGTGGTGCATTTAAATTTCTGATATTTAAAACCCCTTTTCTAAAAGTAACTAACTCACCCTTTAAAGCAGATCAACACTTTTAGCTAATTCAGTATTTCAAATCACTTCATACTAGTGTGACTTATCCTTTCTAAGCCTTAGTCTCTTTGGAGGTAGACTAACTATATTTAGCTTGCCTAAATTTTAAATCAGATGTAAAGCTACCAACAATGATTCAGTCCTCAAGTATTGCAGAAAATTCATTTTAGAGATAAAAACAAGAGTAAAGAGAACTATTGGTTGCACTATTTTCAAGTAGAAGCATCTGCTTTTCATGGACTTCTCTTTACGCTATCTATCCAGAACTTGTCATTCTCAGTTCCATTCAAGATACCTTCTAAATTCAGCTGCCAAAGAATAAGCTAGACCTATTCCCTCCCTCATGTCTTAAACTACAGCAAGTCTATCAATTTTCCTGCTTCCTTGTTTATCCCGTCTATCTTCTACAAGAATATCACTCCAATGCTGAATTCTCTTCAATGGTTTCCTCTTGCAATTACAAGAAAATCTAAATTAACTACTTACCTTGGCAGATTACGTGATGTAGTCCCTCTCTCCTACCTCACCATTTAAAATATTTTGCCACTCCCTGACCCAACCCCATGTACTCCACCCTCTCATTACCCTCCAAGTTTTTTTACAGGTTTTACGAGACTCCCCCAAAAAGAATTTAATAAAAACGTATTTATTCTTCTGCCACCTTCAACGTACTGTTTGATGCCGTACACCTATCGAGACTTTCCCACCACTCAAGTTTTTGAATTTGTCGATTTTGATGACTTTTAGTGCTGCTACTATTTTGTTTCACCTTTTCTACATCAGCAAAATGTTTCCCTTTGAGGGTTTCTTTCATTGGAGAAGCAAAAAAAAAAAAAAAATGTTCCAAGGGAAATCAGGTGAATAGAGAGTGGAGCATGGGGGTCATGCCATTTTTGGTCAGAAACTGCTCAACTCTCAGCTCAGTGTGGGCAGGGACACTCATAAATCACCCATCGTGAACAGGGCAAGTCTTCCAAAAAATTTCAGAGGCTGAAAGTAGCCTCTCACAACGCCAGCTGGCAGATACAGATGGGTTCCTAGAACACTCACCTAGTGAGGAAGCCTGCCCTACAGAAGACAACTGTTTTTTCTCAGGTCCCACCTCATCCATTAGCTAGTAGTCCTTTGAAAGGAGCGCTCCCCAGTTCCATGTCAATTCTAGAATGGGTGACTGAGGAACAACTTATCACTGAAATAGTTCCCAAAAGTCATTATGACCTACATTCTGCCACTCAGTTGCTTTTTATTATCTTAATACTCTCCACAGCATTTACAACTACTTGTACAATGAAACTCATGCCAAGGTATTTATAGGGACCATCTGAGTTCGACTGTGGGAGTTGTCTTTCAATTATTCGTGTTCTCCTTAGATTGTTAATACCACCACTCTAGTATTAGATTGGCCAAAAAACTCGTTTTGTTTTTTCCATACGATGGCTCTGGTAGTGCTCAGTTCTTTCACCTCATTTGAAACAATTTTGTTAGATTGTATTTTAACAGCTATTTAGCATCAATTTAAGAAAAACTTAGCAAAACTGGTGAATTTTTGTACAGCCATTTTAATATTTAAGATATGTGATGTTTTCAGTGTATTATGCTTTATGTCAAGAAAGGTAAAAACACAACCAAAATGCAAATAAAAGATCTGTGCAGTGTATGGAGAAGGTGCTATGACTGATCAAATGTGTAAAGAGTGGTCTGCGCAGTTTCTTGGTACTACTGACATTTTGGCCAAGTAACTTTTTGCTGTGGGGCTGTCTTATGTGTTGCAGATGTGTAGCAGCATCCCTGGTCTCTACCCACTAGAGGTCAACAGTGGAAGATACCGACATACTCAAGACATCCAAATTAATAGTTATTGGTGCAAATGAAAAAATTGTGTCTTTTATGGAAAAAACTAAACAGACTTTTTGGCCAACTCAATACAAGTTACTACCACAACTCTAGTATTGTAGCTATTGACTATTGTAGCATCTTTCTACCTGATTTACTCAATTCATTACTGAACTACAATTTTATTCTTTAGTCAGACATTTCAAAATAAAATTTTCTTATCTTTTCCTCTCTCCACCCCACTTGCCAAACCCTTCAACCTCCCACTGCTCCAGGGATAAAGACCAACCTGCTTAAGACCAACAAGGCCCTTATTGTTCTGCCCCCTAGTTACCTTCTTAAATATGCACCCATCCACTCTCCAGAGTTCCAGTCTTTTAGCCTGACGGGAGGGAACCTTGTTTATTATTACCAACAGCACCTAGAACACTTAGAACGGTAGGTGGCACTCAGAAGCTCAACAGTTAAATGAATTAGATGAACCAGGGGAGTTAATCACAACAGCATGAACAAGTTTTCTTGCAGCCTGAAAAAAGGATAGGAGACAAATATATTGAGAACAGACCAGATTTCAACATTTCTAGGCTAAAAAGATCAGAAAAATAGAAATGTTCATCAGAGAGCCAGACATGCATTAAGTCACTTAGAAGGAGAAAACATCAGTTGGATATCCAAATTTTAAATTGTCTAGGACTTCAAAAGGGGATGTGGCAAAAAAATTTTTTAAAAAAGATGTGTATGAAACACAGGGTAAGTAGAATTGCAATTGAAATCAAAAACAGTAATAACTTACACTTGCTGAAGGCCCACTACATTTTTAGGTGCTTTCTATTTCTATATCAATGACCTAAACCCTCACAATCACCCACATTTTACAAAGGAGAAAACAGAAGCAAAAAAGGATAATTATTGGATGGTGGAACTGTCACTCAAGCCCAGGTTATCTATCTCCAAAGCCCTCCTCTTAACCATTATATTATATAGAATCTACAGAATGGGCAATATATTGAAGTGAAATAGTGTCAGGCCTAAATGAAACCACCCAGACAGAGTCTGTGGGTAAAGAAGAGACTCGGCACAAAAGGGACTGGGAGATAGGGGGTATTGTCATGGGATGATAAGAGCAAGTACACAAAACAGGAGTAGTTAAAATATTACTGTCACAAAAATGAAAGCATTCTAAGTAGGCAGCCAGCTTTGTCAAAACTCTTTAAGAAATCAAGGACAGGGGAAAATGGGGTAACTGTAATTGCACAATAAAAAAAGGGGAAAAAAAGAGGTCAAGGACAAAGAGATCAGTTAATTTGGTAATAGAAGGGTAGTCATCTTTCTCTAAATATTTCATTCTAAACCTGCATTTATGGTATTTTGCCCAGGCTTTGGTAATATTAAAAACAGACTATCTCCTATTAATCCTGAAACATGTTAAACATCGGGTGTATATGCTGCATCAGCAGATTTAAATTTCAATTTATCAAAAATACCCAGAAACTTCGTTACTTAGGAATGAACTCAATGATGCAGATGACGTTAAACGACTGCTCTCTGTAGGACCAAACTGAAATCTATCACAAAGGGAAATTTCTCTCATGATGTAATAGACTGTTCACTTATCCAGTAATTTTAAATAATTTAGAACTCTGGCATCAAATTATTCAAAACAGTCTACTACTAAATAATTAAAAAATACTTATGAACACAGAATAAAAAGAAAAGTCAAGGGTCTTTATTCATCTGTAGTTAAAATATAAATTATGAGCAAGTTTTCCTAATTTAAATAAAAATATAAACATCTACCCACTAAATTTCCAATCACTTGCTACAAACACTGTATTTATTATACAGCACAATTGAAATGAAGCATCTTATGTTGTTAAAATATTCAAGTATTTTGTTTCAAATAGATGTCCTGGACCAAATGATAATTTGCTCCTTCAAATTTTGTTTTCAATAGTATGACATACACATTTTATCCCTTCTAAAAGTTCTTCCACAGCCATAACGT
>VMDR010031886.1:0-11891 GCA_007922815.1 Macrotus californicus | reverse complement strand
GCTGTATTTGCAAATTATTTTCCCAGAGTCAAGAAAGGGACCAGCAAGTAGCAAGCTTTGTGGGATCTATAGTGGTCCTAGCTAAAAATAAAAGGAAAAATATAGGGGACAATTTCACCTGGCAATGGCAATTGTAGCCTCATAACTAAAAACAAAGGGGGAATTGTGGGGAACCTATTCACACGTGATGCGTTCTGTGACTCAGCTCTGGATCTGAACGCAGTCCAGATCGCGTGTGGTGTGCAGATCACATCCGTGGATAGGTTTCCCGTGGGTAATCAGGCCTGCATTGTACCTAGGCCGCTTTGAAACTTGCTCTTGCAAAAACTCCCTCACCTGGGATGGAAACTGCAAGAGTTTACTGTGACTTGTGCCAGACTTCCCAAGCACGAATGTAAACAGCCCAGCTTTCTCTCCTTTACATTTGTAGATGACCTTTCTCTTTGAAGCTACTGGCGACTTTCTTTCTTTTGTTATGGTAATCACCTAAAGTGAACCTGTGCATAGTTAATGAGAACCATCCTGGATGTAATGGACCTAGAGTATCAATAAAAGCCTGTTGAGGCAAGAGTGAGGGCTTTTTTTCTCTCTGAGAGATCAGCCATCACATCCCTTTTCTCCACGGGATTCCTTTAGTCCGCGTGAATTTGTTCGTCACTTGTCCAGGGATATAGGACAAGCATTCCACAACAACACGCGGTCCTGCTGGATGGGAACGCGACAGCTTTCTTCTCTTTTCTCATGAGCATATCTAAGGCATTTATACTGGCCAGAGCTTCAGGTCCTCCCTTCCTAGAGAGGGACATCTCTGTGTCCTACTCTGCAGCTCAGGGCTGCTTGCACTGAGGTCCCCGCAGGAGCAAAGGCAACAGAAGGGAAATCAGCCAGAGCAGAGGGCGCAGGCCCAGGGAGAGGTAGGGAGAAGATCAGTGTCCAGTGGAAGGACCCCACCCTTTGAACCAGAAATGATCTGAAGCCTGTTTTCTTTGAATGTATGCCTCATTTCCAAAGCAGGCAGCCTGTGTAGAGGAGGAAAGAAGAGAAGAAAAGGAAGCAAGTAGATCTTAAAGATCAACAGGTATTCATTTGGGGGAAGCTGGGGATTTGAGGTCTTCTCCAGAGTGTTTTCTCCTAGACGCAGGGCAGCACACAGCTGTGATCCTTTCTCTGGGCTCTTCCAACCAGAGTGCCTATTCCCAGCCTCATTCTGTTTGGAATCCAGGATCTGGCACTGTTGGAAAGAACCTAGAAATAAGACCACAGAAGCTATAGAGGCCCAGCATGAGCAGCATGAAGAAACAGATGAAGCAGTCATCAGAAGGCACAGGGCAGGAAAACTAAGGAGTCCGGAATGGGCTGAGTGCATGAAGCTGAATGGTGAGAGACCATTTTCTGAATGCCTCTTTAGAGAGTCAGTTGTGATGATATGAAGGAAAGAGCACATGAGAGCTGAGGGCTTAGAGCTTTTGTTTGTCTGAGAAAACAAGAGATTCATCCATCACAATGTGAGGAATTTCAGGGACCAACCAACCACTTGTATAAAGTAAACACACAGTGTGGATTTGAAATTCATCCTTGTACCTCTTGTGCTGAAAGTCTTACTTAGAAAATTCCCAAGTTCTAGCTTCTCACTGCCATGTCCCTTAATAGTGCCATGTCCTGCCTCAGATCTTCCTCAACCTACCAGACAAGAGCCTGCTTTCTCTTTCTAATTTTAGTGTATCTTCAATTCTAGTTCTTGTCATTACAAGGAGTCTCAAAGCTACCTTCCCCTATTACATATGGTTTATCAGAAAAAAATAAATAAAGCAAAAAGAAATAAGATCTTCTGTGAAAAACAAACCAACATGATCTTTGCCTGCAGCACATCTTCCCCCAAGCTGGCCCCCATGGGCGGTAGTGACCGTTGGACTGGAGGTGATGATCTCTCGTGAAGCTCCTTCAATTTCATCAAACATCTATACCACCATTTGTGTAGAAAAAAGCTACATATTCCCTTACTGGTTTATGTTTATCTAAACTATTTATCATAAATTTAATAATTTCTAAAAATGCAGTTTCTAGCATACTGTAAATATAGACATTAAAATAATAAGAGTTCTGTTGCTGTTTAGAATGTTTCACATGGACGCTAACACTTCCCGTCTCGGTAGCCACCATTTCCCTTTCTAATGGCATACAGGCCAGCTCTTCCTCCACAGTCCCATCCAGAGGTCCTTCTGCTCTCTGAATGCGCCATTTGCCCCACATTATTCAACTGTAATTTTTTTGTTTAAAAGAGATTCTTGATCATCATGTTTTTCTGTACCAAAAGACATGTTTTTAAACTTTTTAAGTTTTCTGTGACTTTAAAATTTACATTTCTCAATAACCTTTTGGTGAAAAGTAAATAAAAATATTTTTCTATGAAATATTTTTTCCATATTTTCAAGAAAATATAAAACAAGAACCTACCTAATATACAAAATAACAAAATTTATAGACTGCTTACTAATGCAGGACAATCCTAAGGGCTTCATAGCAACTTTATTAAGTGGGTCCATGATCCCCTCGTAGATGAGCGCACTGAAGTCTGGCAGAATTAAGGGATTTGTGCAAGGCCTTAGGGAGTTTAGATTTGGGACCAAAAATTCTAGTTCCCCATCTGTGCTCTTAGCTGACGTGCTGTAAGGCCTCTCTCTCTGTGTTCCTTTCATCTTAAGATGTACCATTAATCAGTTGAAAGTAAATGTGGAACTACTTACATTTTTCTCCTTGAAATTATGCAAAATATACAACTGCAACCTAGACCAAGAAACTGGTGAATGAGACTGTTTCCTCACAAAGAGCGGCATACAAGCCTGGGACGTGGGTTTCATATAAGTTTCTGTTTCCAGCAAATTTCTACAAATCCTGAATATCCTATAATACGCAGACAGACAGATAAGGTGGGCTGCTTGCCATTGGTTCTCATCCAGGTTAGCACAGGCACTGCCACCTGCGTTACTGGTCACAGGGGCTGCCTGGGCCCTACTTTCACAACAGGCTCTCACAGGAGGGGCGCATTCTTTGACACAGATGGGAGAGAACAGTTTGTTAAACGGTAATTTTATTACTCCTGTAACTCACTCTACGATATATCTGAATATGTAACATCTAAACATGTACCCAAATGACCAGTTATTACGTACCATTTAACCCCAGCAGGAATTTATATGAGGCAGACAAAAGCATGAAGCCCTACTCTGGGTATATAAAGCCTAAATTAGAAGACATTTTTGAGGTATCCCTTCATTTTCTCTATAATAGTAGGGACCAGAAAGAAAAGGTGGGTGGCTGTAAAGGGGAGTTAGGAAAGAATATGTAGCCTGATGCACTGACCACAGAGGTCTTCTCAGACAGATCAGTTTTAGGCAAGTATATATATGGAAGTTGAAGATCTGGAGAATGACTCCTGTAACAATCCCACACCTGCATAATATTCTTTAGAAAGTCTTTGTGCACCTCCAAGAACACGGACAGACTCATTCGAAGATCAATGTACTAGACCAACAGAGCAAAAGCACAGGACTGGCAGGTCAGCGCCTCACCTGTCCACTTCCTGGACTTCTGCTCAGTGAACCGGGGCTTCATCAGGTTAAAACGTCTGTGTTCATGGGAGTGTATTCCATGACAAAAGTTGAGTAACAATGCTTTCTAACTCTGTAAACACACTTCAGGTTCTGGGAGTAGTGAGATATTCACAATAATATAACTAGTGAATTAATCACAAGATAATTTGCTCACCATGGTGCCCTCCCTTCTTCCTCTATTACCAAGTGCCCATTGCTTTGAGTCATTTATTGTGTGTCTTTAGCAACCAAAATTTTTATTTACACATTTTTTATAATGCCTGTTAATAATACTGTAGTAGCTTTACTGAGATATAATTACATGTCGTATAGTTCACCTGTTTGAAACAGGTAAGTCAGTCAATGGTTTTTAGTGTATTTACAGAGTTGTGGTTAGTGAACACTTTCAATCTGTGGGCTCAACTCTTTCTTCTCTATTATTCTTCATTCCTCTCATCCATTGCCTCCCTTTTTCCTCTGTTTTACTCACATTTTTCTCTGTTTTAGCCTGTTACTTGCATGTTGGTCTTCCTGAGTCTGTCTTCCAGTGTCTTCCACTTTCTGGTGGTTCTCATCTCTGTATTTGTGTCTAACTGAGCTATTTTTTCCCACTTGCTCGTCCAGGTTACTAATGTCATTCTCAACAGTGGGCAGTCTTTTTCAGTTCATTTATTATGATTTAAAATGTGAAAAATCATGTTTTACAATGTTTAATTATCTAGATGGATTGCTTTGCCTTATCTCAGTTATTTTCACAACTTTCACATTCTTTCCACAATTCACACCAGTGGGCAGCACCTTTTCAGGAGGTTCAGCTCAGCTTCTCCTTCTGGTTGCTGGATCCCTCTTAGTGAGGTGATGATGATTAGCCTGCCTGTGGCTTAGCATGGCCTCATTAATTAGATTCAACTGTTTGGATTTGAGAAACCCAGGGAGTGCTGGAAGGCAAAAGTTTCCACTGTTGCGAGTTGCAGTGAATCCATCAGCAAACTGCTAATTTTCTCCTGAGGGCTCTGTCCCAGGTGGGAGCATTCTCACTGCCTCATGGAATCTGGAGCACCTTGGCTTTCCAAAGCAGCTCCCTGTGCCCTCCAAGACCTGTAGGTTCAGGTAGCCAGGTCCCCTGCACCCATGAAAGGGATATGTGCAGTCCTTCAAGGAGGGGACTTCGTGAGCCTCTTAAAAGGTTAGTCCTAAGCCATTCTGGTCAGAAAGACCTTGCCTGATAAAACAGGAAGTGCTTCCTCTCTCTTCCAAAGGGCTCACTCTGAGAGAAATGTGCCAACCTAGCATCTTCATTCTGACAAGTAGCCCAGGTCTGGAGCAAGTGTAAACGCTCTGCACACTGTGATGTGAAGTGAACACACTCGGCCCACAGCACCCTGTACCTGCCCCACTTCGTTATGCTCCGGGAGCTCCATGTACTATTCATGACCTCTGCATCACAGGTCTATTCAGTATACTCCTGGAATCCCGGCCCAGGCCTTCCCCTCTTGTTTCTCTCAATTCATTCCCCTGGGAGCCTGAGTGAGTCTTAGGGATCCTGGGCAAGAGCCCTACTTGGGACAAGAATTAGAAAAGGGGGACACATGAATGAGGTCTCTGGATTTTGCTGTGGAGGTTTTGAATGCAGGTGCTTTACAGCATGGGAGTTCCCTCATATAGTTGGGAAGTCCATGTCAGTGCAGTATACACCACTTATGTGTACACACAAGTTCTCTCTGTCCTTTATTTTGGATGTGTTTATTTCTTAGCCAAATGACCAATAGCATCTCTTCTTTCCAATGTCTGGTAAAAGCAACAGAGAGGCAGGGAGCATCTTCTTCAAGGCTGTCACAGAATCAAAGCTGGCAGGGGACTTCTGGGGACAAATGAAAGGACTCTTAGATCTCCTGTCCCTCAGGTCAGCTTCCTCCATGAAGAATGTGGCTCTATGACTTCAGCCCTGCTCAGGGTCCGTTGTATCGACCTCTCATCTCCATAGCTACAGAGGATACTGGTTTCCTCTAGAACCAGTTAGGGTTCGACCTAGGCCTGTGGTGGACTCTGTGACTCCCTTCAGGGCCCAGGCCAAGGGGGCCATGGGGGTGGTAGACAGCTGTGTCAAAGACATCTCTCAAGGTCATGGAGTTTCTCTAGAAAAAGAAAGGTGAATATTTTCAAAATTATATGCCCTCTCCCAAATCTTCACCATGGACTCCTTCTGGCGCCTTCTTCCCCCTCAAACTATCATTGTTATCATATACTTCTTCCTCCAGCTTTTTTCCTTCTTTTGGCCCCTTTACCCTCAAGTCAATACTCTCCTTGTACACTGATTGGCTTCTCTGGGCACATCATGGTACTTCTCTGTAGTAACTCTCCCTGATCTTCCTTCCCTTCCTATTCACCCCCAGCTTGGTTCCCCTACTATTCATACCCATTTACTAGGTTCCTGCTACTTCTTCCCCAGGCACTACCTTACTTATTAGGCACTCACCACACAGAAGAAGAGCCCAGCAAAGAATCCCACAGTCACTACAGCCGAGACCAGAGTGATGAGGAAGATTTCCCATGGCTTCAGGGACCCATCGGGCCCCACTTTATTTGTTGAAGTAGCAGCACTTGTACTGTTTCTGTTGGAAGTTGTGTGCATTCCAGTTGGAGAAGGTGGGCCTGAACCTCCTGAGGTTGCACTGGATTCAGTGTTGACAGCTGTACTGGTCCCACTGGAGGTCCCAATGGGTACAGTGTTGGAGGCTGTACTGGTCCCATTGGAAGTCCCACTGGATCCAGTGTTGGAGGCTGTGCTGGTCTCACTGAATGTTGTGCTGGAACCAGGATTGGCAGACAGGGTGGTCTTATTCGACGTTGTGCTGGATTCAGTACTGGAGGCTGTACTGGTCCCACTGGAAGTCCCACTGGATCCAGTATTGGAGGTTGTGCTGGTTTCACCGGAGGTCACATGGGATCCAGTATTGGAGGTTATGCTGGTTTCACCGGAGGTCACACGGGATCCAGTATTGGAGGTTGTGCTGGTTTCACCGGAGGTCACACGGGATCCAGTGCTGGAGGTTGTGCTGGTTCTACTGGAGGTCACACGGGATCCAGTGCTGGAGGTTGTGCTGGTTCTACTGGAGGTCACACGGGATCCAGTGCTGGAGGTTGTGCTGGTTCTACTGGAGGTCACACGGGATCCAGTATTGGAGGCTGTGCTGGTTTCACCGGAGGTCACACGGGATCCAGTATTGGAGGTTGTGCTGGTTTCACCGGAGGTCACACTGGATCCAGTGTTGGAGGCTATACTGGTCTCACTGAATGTTGTGCTGGAGCCAGGGTTGGCAGACCTGATGGTCCCATTGGATGTTGTGCTGGATCCAGTACTGGAGGCTGTGTTGGTCCCACCAGAGGCTGTGCTGGATCCAGTGTAGGTGGATGTACTGCCCCCGCTAGGGGCTACACTGGATGTAGTGTTGACAGTTGTGCTATTATCACTGCAGGTTATGCCTGATTATAATGATAAATGATGACAAATACATATGCATATATACAGAGAGAGAGAGAGAGAGAGAGAAAGAGGATGGGAGAGAGAGGGACAGAGAGAGGGAGGGAGGCAGAGGGACAGAGAGCATATATACTTACTGTTCAAAGCTTGGTTAAATTCATTACATAAATAATTCTACCTAATGCCCACACAGGCCTATGAAATCAATACTATTATTATCGCCAGCTAAGATGAAGAAACTGAACATTAGAAATGTTGAGTCTAGCCCAAGATTATACAGCTGGTCAGTAGTAGAAAAGGAATTTAAATTCAGGCTGTTGAACTGGCACTTTTAGCTACCATGCTCCATCACCCTCTCCACACAGGCCCAACACAGGGATTACCTGACCTAGTTTCACTGGCAGTAAGCTTATTCCAAAATCTGCTATACAAGATCTAATATAGATAAAAATTCTCATAAAGGACTTGTAGGACCCAGCTTAAGCTGAGTATATACTGATGATTTCATTCTTAAAGTTGCATTGCTCCTTTCTTGAACAACATTTCTCAAACTGTTATTCAGAAAACACCTACATTAGGATCACCTGGAGAGCTTGTTGAAAACAAGGACTCCTACACAAACAACCCCAAACTAAATGAGTCAGAGCTTGAGGTAGGGCCCAGGTACATGTCTCTTCTAAAGGAGCGAGTTATTCTATTTGCATTAAAGTGCCAAGAGCTCCTGATCACTGTGGCAGAGGTTGGAGAAGAACAGATTATATGTAGATTAAATGCATAAGTTCTCCCAGGACTAAGGACCATATCAAGATCCACAGTATTGGGTAGTTTTTAACATTCTTGGAGGCTCAGCTGGAGTTAAGGTTGTGCCTATTTTTTGCCCCTCCCTACATTGAAGCACAAAGACACTGAGGTTCTCCAGAGCCTGTATTTATCTCATTGTGGCTCATTTTACTACTAACTGGGACATGGATGCTCACCACCTCACTCCTCATGTGTATATTTTTTCCTTAGCCTTATTTGAAGTAACATAGGTTGAGTATAGCTCTATTTTGGGGAGGTCCCCAATTCTGCAATTGGGTGCAAATTGGGGTTAAGATCAGAATCATGCGTAAAACAAAATAGGAAACTGAGATGACCAAAAGTAGAGGTGCCATGTGACAGAGAGAGTGGATTTGACCTGAGAAGTGTGGGACAACAGATGAGTCAAAATGACAAGAGGGCTCATTTTGATTCAAAGTGGTGAATTCTCTAAGAAGTCATGCTTTCTGGTTGTGCAATAGGAGATGGCCCATGGAGGGTTTGCATGCCAGGACTATGGAAACAGAGTGAGAATCAGTTTTGACTCTTAAACACTATTCTCCTTGGTCTGAGGTTAATTTAGGCTGATGTAGAATTAGGTTAGGAACAGGAAAGAAATTAGGTTTGTAGATTATTAGATGGGTGATATTTTAAAAATAATCAACTCTCCTTTTTCTTAATACTTAGAACCCCCAGCCATATCACACAGGTCATAGCATTCCTTAGATGCAGAACTGATGCACAGAGTAGTTAAACAGCTCACCCAAAGTACACAGGTAACAGATGGAGCCATGGTTCTTATGCAGGCAATCGAAGACCAGTTTTAACACTATGCTTAGACTGCCTCCCTGGCAGTCCGTTATTAGGCCAAGGTGACTGGTATAAATGATCATGGTCATATGGAAGACCCCCATAGCTGCTGTAAGTAGTGGACACCACTTCACAACCCCTCAAAGGTTTTTAGACCACAACTTTTAAAGAAAATCACTTACCATGTTTTAAAAGTAGGAGATGCAATAGTAACAAATACTTCAGGGGAATACTTCCTTTCTGCATCTTGATCTGTCTCTTGATGGCCAGAAAGCAAGATAGCTTGATCCCAGATGCAGCCACGGCCTAGAAGGCAATAAGCAGTATTCTTGAATGAGGAGAGGTCAAGGTAAAGAGATAAAAGCTGGAGCTTCCAGGACCTTGGATCTCCTACATATGTGTTCTTGGAAAAAGCCGTGGTGAGTTTAGGGATGGAGTGAGAGGCTGGATGACTGGTTTCCTCAAGCTTCCTCCATCTGATGCTCTTGCCTCTTTCTTTATCATGGAAGAGCCACGGGGGCCTTTATAGCTTCATATGGGTCAGGGAGGAGGTAGAAAGTTGACTTGTTCTTCTGTCAACTATGGGCAGCTAAGAAAACAATACTGAGTCTGGGAAGGAATAGACTAGGGGTCAAAAGGAAGGTTAAGAAGGAGGATGACATGATCATACTAGACAGGGCACTGGGCTGGGTTGCAGCAGGAAGTATAATGGGACAAGGAGATCAAGGTTGTCAGAGTGGAAGAGACCCACCCTCTGAGGCATAGATGGGGCCAGAAACCTGTTCTACATTTGTTTCCTGGTCTGGAAGTTCTATGTGCCTGCTTCAGCAAGGAAGAAGCCCTAATGGGCTGAGATAAGGGGACAGAATCCCATATCTCTCAAGCAAACAGAAATATAAGACTCAAAGGAGAGCAGTAATGAGAGCTCTGAGCCCCCTCAATTATGGGTAGAAGGCAGATGGAGTCCTGTGGTGTGCAGTAGGCATTTAACAATGTTCATTGAATGAATAGGGGAAGAGGAATCCAGGGATCAATAAAGCCATCTCTGTGGTCTCTCAGACATGGGGGCTGAGGGCATGGGGAGAGTGTTGAATGTGTAGGAACAAGCCACCTACCAGATTGCAGAGGCAATATAGGGCCCCTTTGTGACCCTCAACCCAGGACTTCCCCTCTTGCTGGTTTTCAGAAGAATCCATTGGAGCTTTTCCACCCTGGGATCCTACAGATGTTCTTTATCATAAGCTTCAGTGAAGCATCTCTTGGTGGGTTATACCTCAGGCCACGTTAGGACACTTCAAGTGTGTTATGGGAGGGAGATCTATAGTACAAGTCAGCCAGGAGCTTCCTGTTGGATCTGGACATGGTTATAGAAGCAGAAAAGCACATGGTCAGCTAGATGAGCACGATGGAAGAAACCCAGATGAGTGGGAGGTTTGAGAGTTCATGAAGACATCTTGTGGCCAGGGCAAGAGGTGTGAGCTGATGGGAGTTTCACACACTGTGTGTGACAGAAGTCAGATGCTTCTCAGATTATTTTTAGGTGAATGGGTACCCCCAACACGTGAGACCTGCTAGAAAGAAGCTGGCAAGTGGGAGGGGGCTAGAGACATGTGGGACCTTAGAATGAGTGAATCTGAGAATCAGGAAGGGATGAGGTGTGCTGGGAAAGGCTCAGACACGAATGTCCTGTCAGCTGTGTGGGTAGTTTCTAAGGCAGAGGGCAAGGGGCCAGTCAGTGACAGATTGGGTCCTAGACTCCCCACAATCCTAAAAAAACAGTAGCACTCTAAGAAAGAAACCTTCTTTTCCCCTTAGACGTGTTTGGAGGCAGAGATCCTGAAGTCCAGTCCGGATCACATCTGTTAGAGGTTATCCTAAAAGAAAAGTTTTAACATGCACATTTATTGTAGTCTCAATGCAATTAATATTTCACTCTTCCCCAAAAGCAACACAAGGACCTTGGCACACTTTCATTCTTATTACCTATCTCCCAACTCACACCCTAAGGTCATCAAGTATTTTATTTCTGTCTTGCTTTTTATCTTCATGAGAGATTATTGTTGTCTGCTTATACACCATAAGCCAGTGCATAGTCGCACAGGTACAGTCAGCTTCCAACAAGACTGGGGAATATCCATGCGCTCAACTAAAACTTGAGAAATCTATTATAAAAGATGGAGAACGGGTTTTGGTGAACAACCATAAAGCTATGACACATATTTAAACCTACTTGCTTTGTATTCTGTATTTAATAATTCCAGTATCTTTGGGTTTTGTGGATCTGATCCTTCTGTTTTGTTTTGCCTTGTTTCTTGCTGACTCTCATTGCTGTTGTCTGTTTTCATTTGTGATTGAGAGTTATGACTTCAAACTTATTTTTCTTGTGATATCTGTAGAAGTTCATTGAGGCCTGAGATGAAGGTCTGATCTTCCATAGAGAATTTGCATGTTTGGGCCACAGGGGCCTTTTAAATTAAATGATAGATTTGAGGTCTTTTGAATTAACCTTGATTTGGGACAGCAAACCATGTAGAGTATTGTGGTTATAGCTATTTCTTAAGACATGCTTCCTCCTCTTCTCCCTTCCCTGCACCAGGTTCAGAAAGAGGCAATTTTACTTGCATTTCCTTAGGGGAGAGGAGGGCTTATTTTCAGTCTGCCTGAAGGTTCCAGATTAATATGAGGGTCCACTACTAGAGTCCCCACCTTGGCTGGTGCTACTGAAGCTTAAATGTGCCAGGTTTGACCAGACACAGCTTCAGTGTTGCCCTTACCCCTTGCAGTATTACTCCTTGGGTTCCTAACTTAACTGAGTCTCCAATTTTAGCATTCCTTATTTTCCTGCTGACTCATTGATTCATTTAAGAAGACTTTTTAGTCCACCATTTTAAGCTTTTCATGTTATTTTAGGCCAAGGGCTCCTAACCTATTGTAAAGCTAGAAATTTATGTACCTATTGGATTGTTTTGAGAAATAAATTATGGTGTATTTAAAGTCACCAACACGGTGTGTGGCGCATAACAAGATGTGATAATAAAGGACAATGAATAAAGAGAAAAACATAAAAATATAGTTTCCAAGGGGAAGAAACAAAGAGTAAAGGAGGGTGAATCTTCCCAAAGATAAAGGAGATCTGGGGCACACTGAGTATGTCTAAGATGGTTTTCTATATGCCCAGTTTGTGTGATTTGAAGCTACAAACCTAGCCAGGG
>VMDR010031885.1:0-11898 GCA_007922815.1 Macrotus californicus | reverse complement strand
TCTTAGATAAGTCCCTTTAACATTTCATATAATAATGGCTTGGTGATGAGGAACTCCTTGAACTTGACCTTATCTGGGAAGCACTTGATCTGCCCTTCCATTCTAAATGCAAGCTTTGCTGGATAGAGTCATCTTGGATGTAGGTCCTTGCCTTTCATGACTTGGAATACTTCTTTCCAGCCCCTTCTTGCCTGTAAGGTTTCTTTTGAGAAATCAGCTGACAGTCTTATGGACACTCCTTTGTAGGTTACTGTCTCCCTTTCTCTTGCTGCTTTTAAGATTCTCTCTTTATCTTTCATCTTGGGTAAGGTAATTATGATGTGCCTTGGTGTGTTCCTCCTAGGGTCCAACTTCTTTGGGACTCACTGAGCTTCCTGGACTCCCTGGAAGTCTATTTCCTTTGCCAGATTGGAGAATTCTCTTTCATTATTCGTTCAAATAAGTTTTCAATTTTTTTCTGTTCCTCCTCTTCTTCTGGTACCCCTATGATTCAGATATTGGAACGTTTAAAGACATCCTGGAGGTTCCTAAGCTTCTCTTCATTTTTTTGAATTCTTGTTTCTTCATTGTGCTATGCTTGAATGTTTCTTTCTTTCTTTTGGTCCACACCATTGATTTGAGTCCTGATTTTCTTCCCATCCCTGTTGGTTCCCTGTACATTTTCCTTCATTTCACTTAGTGTAGCCTTCATTTGTTCATCTAATTTGTGACCAAATTCAACCAAGTCTGTGAGCATCCCGATTACCAGTGTTTTGAACTGTGCATCTGATAGGTTGGCTATCTCTTGGTCGCTTAGTTGTATTTTTTCTGGAGCTTTGATCTGTTCTTTCATTTGGGCCATTTTTGTTGTCTTGGCGCGCCTGTTACTTAGTAAGGGGCAGAGCCTTAGGTGTTCACCAGGGCGGGGCAGCCACGTCGCTGCGCTGTGACGTTGTTTGTGGGGGAGGGGTCTGAGAGGGAACAATGGCAGTTGCTCCGCTCTCTGCCGGTTTTCAGTGACTTTCCGCACTACCCACAGTCCAATTGGGCCCCTCTGGTGCTGATTCTGGTGCTGATTCCTGGTGGAAGGGCTTGTGTATGCTCTAGGACCCTGTGGGTCTCTCCAACGAGCTCTCCTGTGAGTCCGGGAGTTTCTCCCACTGCTGCCGCCTCAACCCCCACAGGAGTTTTCAATCAGAGGCTTTGAGGCTTTATTTACCCGAGCTGGACTCTGGTTGTGGGGTCTGTCCTACTCCCCAGTTGTTCCTCCCAGTTTATTCTCATGAAGGAGTGGGACGCCTGGTCCGCAGCTGCCACCTCTCCTGGCCAGCCGGGCCTTTCCCCGATCCACCAGCCACCGCCCTGCCACGTGAGTCGTCTCTGCCCCTCCTTCCGGTCTGGATGTATGTTTCTTCTTTAATTTCTTGGTTGTCGGACTTCCATACGGTTTGATTTTCTGTTTTAAAATTTGTTGTTGTCCTTCTTTTGGTTGTGCGAGGAGGCATAGTGTGTCTACCTATGCCTCCATCTTGGCCAGAAGTCCTCAAATGCTCTGGTATTGAGTTTTATAAATTCTTTATAAATTTTGAATATTAACCCCTTATCACATGTATTGATGAATATGTTCAGACACTTCTCCAAAGAGAACACACAGATGGACAATAGATGTATGAAAAGATGCTCAACATCACTAATCATCAGAGAAATGTAAATTAAAACCACAATAAGATATCACCTCACACCTGTCAGAATGGCCATCATCTACAAACCAACAAATGACAAGTGTTGGAAAGGTTGTGGAGAAACGGGAACCCTCATGCACTGTTAGTGGGAATGCAGACTGGTGTAGCCATTGTGGAAAACAGTGTGGGGATACCTCAAAAAATTAAAGATGCAACTGCCTTATGACCCAGCAATTCCACTTCTGGGAATTAATTTATCCAAAAAAACCTGAAACACTAACTTGAAAGAATATATGCACCCTTGTTTTTATTGCAGCATTATTTGCAATAGCCAAGATTTGGAAGCCATCAAGTGCCCATCAGTAGATGAGTGGGTAAAAAGCTGTGGTACAGTTACACAATGGAGTACTACTTGGCCATAAAAAAGAAGAAAATTTTACCCTTTGCAACAGCATGATTGGGCCTGGAGAACATTATGCTAAGTGAAATAAGTCAGTCAGAGAAAGACAAATACCATATAATTTCACACATATGTAGAATGTAACAAATGAATTCAACTAATAGGCAAAATAGAGACAGATTCAGAGAGTAAGTTGACAGCTTGGAAGGTGGGGGTTTAGGGGAGGGATGGAGCAAAAAAGAAAAAGAACTCATGGCCACGGATAACGGTGGGGTGATCGTGGGGGGAGGGGTCGGGTGGAGGTGGAAGAGGGTATAAGGGGATATATGGTAATGGAAAAATGTAATAGAAAATAAACTATTAAGAAAAATTTTTTAAAAAGAAACAGCTTCAGCTAAATCTCCAAGTTTATCACTCACTAGTACTACCTTCCACAAAACACGAGAACTGAAACACGATTTAGCCAAGCTCTTTACCAGCTCGTAACAAGGATGGCCTTTCCTCCAGCTGCCAATAACTGGTTTCTCATTTTTCCTGGAACCTCATCATAATGGCATTTAGCAGTCCTATTTCTACCAACATTCTCTTTTTGATTACTTAGGTATTCTCCAAGAAGTTCGAGGCTTTTTTTTACAGTTCTCCCCTTTATTTTCTGAGCTCTTATCAGAATTGCCCTTAAGGCTTCACTCCTGGCAATTTAGGCTTTTTCTAGCATATACGTCAAAACTCTCCCAGCCTGTACCCATTACCCAGTTCCAATGCTTTTTACATTTTTACCAATTTGTTATAGTTCCATCCCATTTTTTGTAGCAATTTCTGTCTTAATCTGTTCAGGTTACTATATAACAAAAACACCATAGATTGGGTGGCTTGTAAAGGACAACCATTTATTTCTCACAGTTCTGGAGGCTGGGAAGTCCAAGATCAAAGCATCAGAAGATTTGGCATCTGGGGAGAGTGCTGTTCCTGGTTCATAGACATTTTCTCATTGTGTCCTCACATGGCTTAAGGGACAAGGGAACTCTCTGGGGTGTCTTTTATAGGGACATTAATCCCATTTATGAGGCCTCCACCCTCATGACCTGATCACCTCAAAGAGGCCCTACCTCCAAACACCGTTACACTGGAGATTACGCTTCAAAATATAAATGGGAGAGTAAGGGGCACAAACATTCATTCTATGTCAATTACTTAATACAGTGCGGTGGAGGGTAGTGGGGAGGGAAGTGATTTAAGAGCCTTTTATCCCAATGACAAAAGCTGCCAAAATAAAGAGCTCCAAAGATGTTTAAACATAAGACAACAGTTCTAAAACTCATTCTCCATGAGAGAAACTAGAATGTTCAAAGCTAATCATTGGCAATAGGCATGGAGTGATGCTCCATCTCTTTCTCTTAATGACCCTCGTGCCATTCTCCAAAATTCAACGCCAGACCAGTCTTGCCACAAGTCTCCGGGTTTATTTCATATGGCCCCTCTTGCTAAACCTTATAACTGACTTTGCAATTTACCCATATCTGATACAAGCAGCTTTTACATGTTAGCGCTGAAACAGGCTGAGACACACAGTAGCTCCCTGGGTAGAAAACGGTAGCTTCTCCGTGGCAGAAGCAAGCCCAGACATATGAGGTGGGGGGGCTCTCATTCAAATGCTCTAATAGCTGTTTTTAAACTGATCCCCTCTAAATCCTCAAGTGCAATGGCTGATTATTGGGTCAACAGACATGAAAAGCTTTGTCAATTGGCCCAACTTTGAACCAGAAGCAACATGTCTTTCATGATGAAAGATGTAAGATTAAAAAACAGCATTGGTAACAGTGAGTGCTATTTGAGGGTGTTTTTTTTTTGTTTTGTTTTGTTTTGTGTGTTTTGCCCTAAGAGAAAAAGTAAGGCAATAAGAACTATAAATTGTCCTTGATTTTTTTAACCTAGAGTTGTAAACCGTGAGATGTTTTCATGTTTCCATTACGAGAACTACAGGGGAGAGTTTCCAAATAGACTTTCAGCTTTTAGCTTTGAAAGGTGACATTCATATGTAGTGGTACAGTGACCACTGGTTCAGAGAATACTTTACTGAGCTTGAATTTGACATTACCCTCCTTCTTAAAATCCTTAAAATTCATCAGTGGCCCTCCGTTACCTCCAGGATGGTAGGGGGTCTCTTGTTAGTATGCACACCTCTCATCTTTGCTCCCGTCACATGGAGACACTTCCAGTTCTCCAAGTGCTCCATGTTCTCTTATAACTCCACCCCCTTCTTGTTCCCTCAAAATCACGTGCATCTTCTCTGTGAAGCCAACCTTGACACCTCTTGAAGTAGACTGTCCTTTGTACTCTGTGTTTAACTTCATTATAGCACATACCATGTCCTATTGACATTAGCTCCCAACTCAACTGTGAAATCCTTGAGGCCAGGGGGTGGGTGCTCTGTTGCAGTCCCCCCTGCCTTCCCAGTGCCTAGCATAATTTCAGGCACACAGGGAGTAACAGGTCAGTATGTGCGTAGTATGCAATGGATGAGTTTTAATGAACCATAAATGATAAAGAGCGTTTCATCTTAGGCACATATCACATTTTCTCTTTAGCAGAATAAATCGTAATAGAGCAGTTAGTAATCCCCTCATATTGGTTCCGTGTAGTTAAAGATACAGTCTAAACTACGGTTTCCCTTAAGACAATATTTTTTTAAAGGCAAGATCAGAAACAGTTTATACATTTCAGAAAAAGAAAAGGGGAGGAACGGGTTTTCCTTCTGAAAGGCTACCTCAGGTGCCAGTGATTATTTATATTTTGTTCTGATGGCTGGTCCAGGAACAAAAAGAAGAAAGTGACTAAAATATATTATATTCCATCCATGAGATTAAAGAGGGAACATCTTTCAGTTCCCAATCCATCAAAAGACACAAGCTGTATTTCTAAAGAAGCTCAGGTGTGTAGGAGTTGCATTAGACAATGGGAACCAAACTGAACCAAACATGAACTGCCTGATTAATTAGTCTGTTTATTTCCCAATACCTCCTGTTTTCATTTTTGAGAAATGAATAAGCTTTATTAATCATCTCAGTTGGACTTGTGCTCCGCAGGTATTGTTGCCCCTCGTGAACAGAGCACCAGCACCCCCTCCTCCCTGTGGAAAGATGGAGGGTGGGCTAACACCAGCTTAGCCTCCCAGGATGTGGAGAACATGTCAGGTGAGTGACAGGTGCAGAGGCAGGGCCGGGGCCACACAGCCTGGAGAAGTTTTACCTCCTGGCAGAGAAGGCTGTCTCTACTTGCTTTTCCCTGAGATGGCTCATCAAGAGCAGCTGGGATTTGGGCAGCTGGCAGCTGTGTTTAGGAGTGCATTTGCTTTATCCCCCACATCCTTTGAGGATTTCGTTGCAGGCCACGTTATCTGCTTTAATGAATGCTCTGGCAGTTTCTGAACCCGGAGATGTGTCTGCATGCCCTGAACTGTGATTATTTTTGCCACTGTTGAAATTGAATAGAACGTATATTCACGGATCCTTTTCACGTAATGTGTCCTCCAGTTCAGGCCTAAACAAGACGACAACTGTGTAGGGAGAATGACTTTAGCTCAAAAGTTGGGGTTGCCTGGTTTTCTTCCTTTTCCTCCTACCCCACCAGCTAATCAATAGTCTCTTACTGCTATGTATAATTTAACAGTTTTCAAAGCTGTGCCCCAGATTGGCCATGTAAATATGGCACATCAGTTAAAAATTAACTTATACAAAGTTACTTATGGAATAGGGGAGTATGATACATAAAGTGAAAAAGGCAGGTTACAAAATAGTTTAAGTAAATGAACACACACACACACACACATACACACACACACATATACACACACACACACACACACACACACAGGATTTTGAAAAGAACCTAATAAGATACATGCAAAAATAAATAATGCTTATTCCTACAGTGGCATTCAGGGTCTTTTTTTGTATTCCATACACATGAACGTTTTTCTGTTTTTCTTACATTGAGCATGCACTGACTTATAATCTGAAAAATGCAAAATTTTAATAAAATGAAATGAATGTGTGCAAACAGGGGAAAATAAGTATCCCCTGTGCTTTCTACTCCTGGGACCACAACTACAGTTTACTGCTCCTTTTTCTTCACCTGCACAAATGTCCTTACATGGCACCGTCTCTTTCATTTCTCCTTCCTTAATTCATTATCTCTCATAAAGATCTTCCTGAAAAGGAAACCTGACCAGGTGGCTCCCCTAAACCCTCCAGGGTTTCCTGGAGGGTAAAGAAGTCCAAAATCCTCAGGCTGAAAACGAAAATGCTGCGGAAGCGCATCTGCACCTGAGGTTCAACTCCGGCTCCCTCGTCTCCATCCTGAGTCACCAGAAGGCTGCCTAGGTCTTTCTTGCTTTGCACATGGCACCCCCTGGGACTCCCTTCTCCCTCCTCTCACCTCCCGCTGCCCTCGCTCACCTCTACTCTCTGCCTCAATTTCCATGAGTCAGCTCTTGTCTCACTTCACACAGGAAACCTCCCTCAGCATCTCCAGGTCCAGTTAGGGGTTTTTCTTTTCTGCCCTGAGCGTATCTCTACATTAGCATTCACCACATCAACATAAGTGTTACTTCACATGTGTCTTTTCTCCATGTAAAGGGCAGGAGGATGCTCTGTCCAGTGCTGTGTTCAGCTCCCAGTGCAGTGTTGGGCAGTAGTAGGTACTTGTTTTAGACATTACTGAGTGAATATACCTTTGGTTGGCATGAACGGGGGAGGGGAGGAGACAGAATCTGAGCTTACTTTCCTTGATGTATTGCTCTGACTATAGAAACTGTCCTTAGTTAACCAAATTTCAGCTCTTTCTCAGAGGGTGATAATGCACTCAGAACTTTTGAGGTATCTGATTATGCCAGCATTTATCCACTTTACACGTTTGGGGAATGTGGCAATAGATCCTATTAATTGTACCTTATAGATATTGCAAAACACTTCCCCTCAATAAGCAGTGTAATTCTGGATAAGGGAGGCGTTACTTGGTGTTATGGTTTGAGTTGTACCCCATCCCCCTAAATTCATGTTGAAGTCCTATCCCCCAGTGCCTCGGAATGTAATCTTATCTGGAAATAGTGTTGTTGCCGATGTAATTTGTTAAGTTCAAATGAGGTCATTGGGCGGACCTCTTAATTGATTATGACTAATCCAATATGACGTTCTTATAAAAGGGGGAACTTTGGACACAGAGACACACACACACACACACACACACACATGCACATGGGGGGACGCCCTGTGAGGATAAAGGCAGAGATTAGGGTGATGTTTCTACAAGCCAAGGAACACCAACACTTGGCAGCAAACCACAGATGTTAGGGGAGAGGCATATATTCTTCCTCAGGGATTTTGGAAGGCACTGACGCTGCCTACACCTCAGTGTCACACTTTAAGCCTCCAGAACTGTGACATCATAAATTTCTTTTGTTAAGCTACTCAGTTTGTGGTACTTTTTTACTGCAATCCTAGCAAACTAACACACTCAGGAACCCTTCAGTGAAATATCAGAAGGAAGGGCTATATCCTAAACATCCCCTATTGAATTATAATAACCATCTGGCATGCTTATGGGTCCTTTTACCAGTGGCGGAGGGAGGGACCTATTGTTAGCTCTTCTGAAAATTATATGATGGCTGTTATTTTCTTTTTTTCCTACACTTTCAAATTTTCTCAACTGAAAAAAAAATACAACTTATCCAAATTTAGGTAAATGTAGAACTAAGTTTAAAAGACAAAATGATAGATTGAAAAATAATTTCCCTGCCTGTTCAGTCCCTGCTACCCAGTTTTCCTCCCCAGAGGTGACCTCTCTTATGTGTGTGCATACATGTATTTTTTACATAAATGATTATAGGCTATGCATATCATTTTGTACCTGGATTTGATGACTTAATCACAGATGTTAGCAATAATCCTCTGTTAGAATACATAAATATGCCCCATTCTTTTTGATGACCGCGTAGTATTTCTTTGATGAATATTTTCTGACCATTCTTTTTTTTTTTTTTTTTTGAGAGGACATACATTTTTTAAATGTACAGTGAAAAAAGAGAGGGCCTAAGATAGAAGAAGCAACAGGAGAGGGACTAGGTGGGGAAATGAGCCTAGGCTGGGTTGCTGTTGGCTCACTGAGAAGTCTGAGAAAAGGGGCCTTGGAGACAGGTTCAGGGGTGTTGCTGCCTGCTGTTCTCCTGGTTGCAAGTCCCCTGGGGGCTCCCAGAGTTTTTTTTTTTAAGAAGTATATGCCCAAGAGAAGGGTACAGGTGCACTCCAAGGAGGGTGCTCTTTACTGCCCACTCTTAATAAATTCTTAGTTAACTTTTCATAAAACAAACAAAGCTTTGTAAAAGTGATGAGCCTGCCCATTGCTTTTACCCCATTAACGAGATGGTTATGTTACTCTGTTTGCCACCAGAGTTGTTAGATGGGTTTTAAACTCTGTGAAAAGCTGGCTTTCCTCAGGTTTTATACAGGTGTCTCCAGAGCACACAGCCTGTTTGCTGTGGGACTGACCCTCCTGGCTCACTGGATTCTATTTTGTCAAATTTTTCTGCTCCCATGGGCTATGCTAGAAATGATCAATTGAATGCATGTTGGGACAGATGAAATGTGAGACCCCATGCATTAATCAAAACCTTTGAGTAATGTATCTATTTCCTTCCTGTGGCCAATGGACTATCATTCATTTCCCAAAGGCTACCAGTGCTGGAATTTCAGGGCCCATCTGAGTTCTCTTCTGCTTGCAGTTCTTGAGCCTTCCTAAATTCTCAGAGGCAATTGGGAAATGCTTCTGGTTCAACAAGACTGTGAACACATTCATCATCTAATTTCTAAACACAGGTTAATAAACTCATTCAGCTGTGATATAACGGCATCGTATTTCATATGGTTGATTCTGAATGTGAGCTTATGGAGATTAAGGCTATGTCCAACTCACTATGTTTCCCATTAATCTAAGGAGCTCTTCAAACATTAGCTATAGCCACAGATTCAGGGGATCTTTAGAAGCCATATATGGAACATCATCCCTGGTGGGTCTGTGACTTTCAAATAGGCCTGGCAGCCATGTGCATGATACAAATTCCCTTCTTTTTCACAGTATCTGTGTCTCATTTATCCTTCAAAGTCTAACTGATCGCCTCCCAGAAGTCTCCAAAGATCTCTCCAGTCTGAATGAATAGCTTTCTCTCTTATTCAAGAGATGAAAATGTGTACATTTACTTAGTTCTTATTTACTTTAGTGTTAAGATATTATTTCCATGTTGGCTTCCTTTACTAAGCTGCACATGTGCCTTGAGGACAAGAACTGACTGTCTGCACCCCTGTACACAGAGTGTGAAATAGTCCATTGGGTCAAGAGATGATCATCACAGAATCAGATGACCAGATGGCAATAGATACCATTTACGGAGCACTAACTACATATTTCATAAAGTGCCATTTAAGGGATTTTACATGAATACTCTTATTTAGTTGTCACAATATTCTTATATAATATTATTATCTCCATTTTATAGAAACAAAGAGAGACATTTTAAGCTACTTGCCTAAGGCCACACAGCTAATTCGGCTTTAGATGTTGTATTCTCAAACAAGATGCCTGTGTCTTAGAGAGCCCCAAATTCTAAGAAACTGTTAAAGATCCATCTGTGAAACTTTTAAAACATAGAATTTTAATTAATTTGCAAGATTAGCCAATAAGTTACTTCAACAACCTTCTAATTCTGTTCCCTGTTTTTGTCCTGGTTCCCTTGTGTTTGTCCTGGAGGTCAGTTCTCAATAGACCAGGTGATCCTATTATAACTCAAGTCGGTTCTTGGCTCATGACTTCCCAATGGTTCCCCATCTCACTAGCATAAAAGCTGGAGTTTTTATAATAGCCTGTAAAGCTAAACAATATCTTTTCCCACCCCTTTTTCCGTCCTTTTCTCTGACATCATTTCCTATTTCCTTTTGCTCACCTTACCCCAGTCACGTTGCCTCCTTGAGCTAACAAGCCAGGCAGGCTTCCGCTTCACAGCCCTTTCCACTGATGTTTCCTGTCTCTAAAGCTCTCTCCTCCCAGATATTCCTCATCTGATTCAGATTGTTACTTAAAAGGAATCTTCGCAGGCTGCTTGACCATGGCAGAATAACTGGTTTTGGACTAGCTCATCCCCTGTAAACAATGCAGAAACTGGACAAGTATATGTGAGGTTAAGATAGCGTTCAGGCAATGGGAAATAAACAACACAAGAATGCAGCACCTGGCGGAAGAGAGCATGAGGTGAGCCCCACAGTAACCCAGCTCTCTACCTGAAGATCAGAATTTGAACAGAGCATTGTAGTTCTGCTCAGTTCAAGGGGCAGGGATCAGAGTTAAAAGCAACTGAAATGACTGGAATCTGTCCAGAAAGAAGCCCTGGAAGTCTGTGTGCATGCTTGGGCAGTTCCTCCTTGGGTACACGACTGAGGTCTGGATGGTGCGTGTACATGAGAAGCAGTCCAAGGCTTACCAAGTATCAGCTGCTATGGGGCTGAGATAGAAACAAATATCATTGAGGTCGAGCAGTTATGGGGGTAAATACATAAGTATTTTAATTGCCAAAAATTAAATGAAATGTAAACTTTAGTTCCTCATTCATATTCAAATGTCCAATAGCCACTACCCTACTGCATGGTGCAGACATAGAGTGTTCTCCTCAATGCAGGAGTTCTGTGGAACAATGCTAGTCTAGAGTCTCTAAAATGTAAAATTCACAATGTCCAGAAGTCAATCATAAACCACTAAAAGTGGAAATACACAAACAAAACAAAACAAACTCATGTAATCTAGAGTAAAGAAAGTAAAAGCTGTCAAAAGAAATTGATTCTAGGGTGATCAAATATTAGAAGATAAAAACTTTAAAATGTCTTACAATACATATTTTAAAAATTAAAAATATATTCACTAATATTAAAAAGGGAACTATGGAGTGAATAGATCAGGAATCTTAGAAGAGAAATGCAAACCATATAAAGAACTGCACGGAAATTCTGGAATTGTGCAGTACCTGGAGGAGCTTGCAGATTAAAGATGGGAGAGGAAAGAATCCCTGCCATCAGAAACAGGTAAATAAAAATGAATGCAGAATCAGGGACCTATGAAACAGAGTCAAAAAGTCCAACCCATGGGTGATTGACATCCCAGAAAGGGAAGAGTGGAGAGCAGAAAAAAATACAAATAAAGAAACAGTGGCCAAGAACTTCCTCAATGTGCCCTGGCTGGTGTGGCTCAGTGGATTGAGTGCTGGCCTGTGAACCAAAGGATCGCCCATTTGATTCCCAGTCAGGCCTGGGTTGTGGGCCAAGCCCCGAGTAGGGAATGAGTGAGAGGCAACCACATGCTGATGTTTCTCTCCCTCTCTTTCTCCCTCCCTGCCCCTCTGTGGAAAAATAAATAAATAAAATATTTAAAAAATATATTTAAAAAAAAGAGCTTCCTCAATGTTTTGAAAAATGACTTACAAATCCCAGAAGCTCAAGAAGAATAAAGGTAAAGAAAACTCTGCATAGCTGTGTCATAGTTGAACTACTGAGCACTCAACATAAAGGAAAAATCTTGAAAGTAGCCAGAGTAAAAAGACACACTACATACATGGGAACAAAGGTCAGGGGTATGCTGATTTTTCATTAGAAATAATGGAAGCTAGAAGATAATGAAATAATATCTTTCGAGTGTTAAATGAAATATGGTCTACCCATACTTCTATACTGAACAAAAATATTTTTAAGAAATGAAGATGAAATAAAGATATTCTCAGATAAACAAAATCTGAGAAAATCATCA
>VMDR010031884.1:0-11893 GCA_007922815.1 Macrotus californicus | reverse complement strand
AAAGCTCTCCAAGACAGCCAAGCCATGTTAGAATATGTGCAATCAATGCCATTTCCTTTTTTTTTCTTACAGTGTACGTCTCTGCATGCATCTATGTATACCAACTACACGAAATGTACTAGAAGGACTTTGCCACAGGATTTCATCCAATTATCCTCACATTTTAGTGAGCTTCAGAAGCATTTGAGGTGGCAGAGGGGTAAACAGTCCCGCTTTAAAACTTCATTCTATCTCTGACGGTAGCCTAGGAAATCTGCTTTGTCAATAGGATCGCCTACAGTTCTCAGGCAGGAGGCAGTGAGTTAAGCTAATGTACAGTCACGTATGAGAAATGGAACTCTAAGCATTACCTGCGGAGCTTCCTAAAGATGCATATCCTCTGCATGAAATGCATAAGTAGCTGGAAGTCTATTTCTAAAGGCACCTTCCGCCATCCCTGCTAATGCTTCCTACAGGCCTATTTACCTTTTGCTGTCTATTTTTCAGGTGTATAGTGCACATTTTTTTGCCCATTTTTGAGGGAAAAATAAGGATGCACATTGTACATGGGTAGTGCTAATTCCGTAACTACAGAAATGGTTTTAATTCTTTTATTCATGCTTATGTGTTGAAAGTGTAAGTGTAGAAAGCAGTAACAATATCCATATGTAAAGTAATACCCTGGAATATGATCATCAGTTTTGTTTCTAAATATAAATAAATAAAAAGTTGACTTAAAAATTAAAGTGAGCCCTGGCCAGTGTGGCTCAGTGGATTGAGTGCCGGCCTGCGAATCAAAGGGTCACAGGTTCGATTCCCAGTCAGGGCACATGCCTGGGTTGTGGGCCAGGTCCCCAGTGGAGTCGTACAAGAGGCAACCACACATTGATGTTTCTTTCTCTCTTCTCTTTCTCCCTCCCTTCCTCTCTCTCTAAAAATAAATAAATAAAATCTTAAAAAAAAAAATAACAGAAAAGCCTTAAAAAGATTAAAATAAAAGATTTTTGTTTTTCCCTGAAAGTTTGGGCCAAAAATGTGGGTGTGCATTATACACAGTAAAATACAGCAATCCTCTATTTTTCCTATCCCTTTATTTTCTTATGTACCCTCCCAAAACTATCAGTGTGTCATTAGAAAGTTTAGATCATCTCTCATATTCCTATTTTTGCTTTCATGTTTTATGACGCTCTCTTTATCCTCAGCCCCATCTTCACTTGTTAAATTTTGAGCCATCTCTTCTTTAAATGTTTCCTTTATTATTCTTAACCACATGTTCTTTCTCCTGACAGTAATTTGTGCTTGTCATTCCGCGTTACCTTTTATAACAGTATATTATAATCGTCTGATTCCTTGACTTATCTCATCACTGAAGTAGATATAAGAAGGGTGGGGTCTTCAAGCCTGTGTTGAACTAGAGTTTTGGGTCCTCTGTAGATCCTCAGCTCAGGCTAACGGAATTAGGAGAAGTGTTCTCATCATACATTTCCAATGCGAAGTAACAGGGTGGTTGCATTTGATACGTTCCTAAGTGCTATGCTTAATTATATCTCATATCAGGAACATCTGCACCGGACCTTCCAAGCGCTTTCCCCTCCATGTCGATCACTAAGGGCCACAGACCTAAGCAGGAATCACAGGCTTAATAAAATAAAATGCAGTTTCCAGAAAGCACACAGATCAACATCAGTACCTCCTAAACTGCCTCTAACCGTTTTTCTCTAAAGCCCTTTATATATCTGAAATAATATATTTGGTTATTGGAAATCATTTGCTTAACGTCCCCTCTCCTCTGATGCAATCTCCTTCCTGAAGGCAGAAACTGGGTCTGCTTTATTTATTACCATATCCCCAGTAACACAGTGGTTGGCTCTTAAAAGATGTTTATATACAGCCTTGATTAAATGACTAAAATTAGCCATTACCTCATGCTTCCACCTCATAAAAGTACTAATTTTGATGTCAGAATGTGGAGATTACCTGGAGACAATGCTCCATTTTTTATAGTGCCAAATGGTATCAATGTTTAAGGCCTAAATGAATACAAAACCAAATTAAAATAAAAACATTCAAAAGGATTATGGTGCAAAAAAATGGGCTTTTCTATGTCTTTGCCTGAGATATTAAAAAAAAAAAAATTCTTCTACAAAACAAAACAAATCATTTGAAACCAAAACAAAGGAAAAACCCAAAAGCCTTAGAGAACCTCCTAGATTCCTGAAGGAAATCCTGACGATATTCATTGAGATGGCAATGGATTTGTACTCAGCACAAATATTTGTTCCAAAACATGGCAATATTAATAGGAGTTATAAGGTAAATTCTTTAGGTTGACATTAACAAGGCAAAAATATTTTCTTAGCCAACTTTACCAAGCTATTATTCTACCATAACTGACACTTTGAAATCAACATTGCAAAAAATTGATTTTTTGGTCCCGATTACTCGGATATGAACCTGATTCCAACAGATATCTGTAAAAACACTCTTTAAACAGCAGCCGGTCTTCCACTTCATGGCGGCTGCTCCTGCAGAAGTTAGTGTGCTGGGCTTTGCCCGCAGTGTGCATCACCCACCAGAAACCAGCCGGTGTACGGTCCTAGGGGCACAGTGCCTGCGAGACCGTGTCCCCACAGCTGCCAACAGGCTAAGCAGCAAGCTGGTGCCTGAAACGCTCCTTTTTGATGGCCAAGATTTTGAAAACAGGTCATAATAATGACAGTCTTAAAATTTTATTCTCCACATATAACAGTTTACATGATTGGTCAAAACTTGCACATGTTCAGTCATGAACATACAATTTCTTTTATCGAAATAAGACAATGTTAGGTAAATTGTAATGTGGAACAAGAAAGATCATCAAGTAGTTCAAAGGCAAAAATCTTCCCGGGCTTCATGGCAACAAATGGTACCCTGGCTTGCTAATGATTTTAACACTATTATGACTGGATGAAAGAAGAAATATTCATTCTTGATAGACCCTCAAAGGGATTTAAGTTTTAATCATATGTATCAATACACCCCAGAGTCTTGTACAACCTTAAATCTGATGTTCTTGATCAAAATATAACTTACATTAAGCAGTATTTATGCTTAATAAATACCTGAATATGACCTGAAATCCATCCATACCTTTCTATGGATATTTGCTAGGACTCTGACAATAGAAGTTTCATGGATGTTACTAGGTATTATGAAAGAAAAAGAGTGTTAGTATCAAATATGTTTGGAGAAGTCTAAGTTAATAATAAAAAAAATTTGACTTCTTTTTCTATCATTCTTTTTCTGAGACCTGTAAACATATTAATGACTATTTTTTAAAAATAGGAAGAAGATACTTCAAATGGTTTCACTCCAAACCTTTTACTCCTGGAATTATCTCGATACTCTACATTTTGCCCTTGATTTAAACTGAATCCTTAAAAATTTGTATAAAACCACAAAAGACCCTGAATATTCAAAGCAACCTTGAGCAATAAAAGCAAAACTGAAGACTTCATACTGCTCTTAATCTACATTTCAAAGTGATAGTAATCAAAACAGTATGGTATTGGCATAAAAACAGAAACAGATCAATGAATCAGAATAGAGAGCCAAGAAACAAACCCACACATATAAGGTCAATTAAGTTTTGACAAAGGTGCCAAAAACACACAATGGGGAAGGATAGTCTTTTCAATAAAGGTATCAGAAAAACTGGATAGCCATGTGCAAACAATTGAAACTGGACCCTTTTTCTTCACCATACATAAAATCAACTCAAATAGATTAAAATTTCAAATGACATGAACCATAAAACTCAAAAAAGAAATCATAAAGGGTAAGCCCCTTATAATGGGTCTTGACAATGATTTTTTTCTTTTTGGATTTGCCCAAAAAGCAAATGCAACAAAAGGAAAAATAAACAAGTAGTACTGCATTAAGCTCAAAAGTCTCTGCATAACAAAGGAAGCCAATGATAAAATGAAAAGGAAACCTAGAGAATGGTGGAGAATATTTGTAAAGCACATACCAGATAAAGGTTAATATTGAAAGTATACAATTCTACAACTAAATACAAAATAACCCAATTAAAAATAGACAAATGACTTGAGTAGATATTTTTCACAAGAACACATGCTAATGAGAAACAGGTACCTAAAAAGGTGTTCAGCATCACTAATCATCAGGAAAATGCAAATCGAAACCACAATGAGGTATCACATTAGGCCTGTTAGAAATCAGGTGATGCTGTGGAGAAGACAGGATGCTTGGCGTGAATGTGAACTGGTGCAGCCACTACGGAAAACAAAGGTTTCCCAAGTAATTAAAAATGGAACTACTATAAGATCCTGCAATTCCACTTCTGGACTTTTATCCGAAGGACATAAAATCATTATCTCAAAATGGTATCTCTATACCTATGTTCATTGCAGCATTATTCCCAAGAGCCAAGCTATAGAAATAATCTAAACGTCTGTTAATGGAAGAATGGAAAAATAAATATATGTAAATATATTTATTAATAAAATATTATGAGAGGAAATCCTGCCCTTTGAACAACATGGATGAACCTGGAGGGTATTAGGCAAACTGAAATCAGCTAGACAGAGAAAGGTAATACTGCAGGGTATCACTTGAATGTGGAATCTAAAATAAACACATACATAAAATACACAAATTAGTAAGTAAAAAGTAAACTCATAGAGTAGAATGATGGTTGCCAGGGGCTTGAGGTTGGGGTGGGTGGGATGGGGAGAAGTGATCAAACAGGCACAAACTTTAGTGACAAGGTGAGTACATCCTGAAGATCTAACATACAGCACGACGACTACAGCTGATTATACTGTAGTGTATAATTGAAGTTTGCTACAAGAGTAGATCTTAAGCATTCTTATCAAAAGGGAAAAGGGTAATTAATGAGGCAATGGATGCACTGATTGTGGAAATCCCTTCACAATGTATAATACATATATCAAATTATCATGTTGTACATTTTAAATATATAGAATTTTATTTCTGAATTATACTTCAATATAGTTGGAATGAAAAAGCAATGAATAGTTAAAACTATGAATATTTAGCTGTTGGGAAGAGCCCTGCCTGGTTTCAGAAGCTGTAACCCCCCACAGCTAAGGCTGAGTAAAGAGACCTTGGGACCATAAGCCACTAAGGAGACAAAGCTTATCTCCCTGGCAAGGGCGCCGCCTCTGCCCCCTTTACTTCACCCTGCTTGGCCCTGGGTGGATGACTGGTTAGCCCATGACAGATAAGATTCCTTAAAGAAGGGATGACCTAAGATAGGCACAATCATGAAGGAGCCCTCAGGGAAGGACTTGGGGAGCTATGAAAAAAGGAGGTGATGGACCCTTGCCCCTTGGCTTTAACATAGCCTGCAGTCCTCATTCTATCTACAAGGAAGTCTCCTAGTCTCTTGGCTGCCTTACTTCCCCTGCCTGACTTAAGCCTGAAACAATGCTGGAGGTGGGTGCGGCCCTGTGCTGGAAAGGGCGGTCCCCCAGGGCGATCAGGCCTAAGAAAGAGTGCATAATGTCCTGTGAAACCTGCTTTGTTTATACCCTCAATTTAAATGATAAGGGTACAAGCATAGAATGAGTTTGTTTCCCCAAAGTTTTATGGCCCTTTAGCTATCTGACCCTTACTCAGAATAAGCCCTCATAGTTCTTTGAATTTTATCTATTGTTTGATCCTTACTGCCTGACAATGATTGAACTTTATGTATAAGCCCTGTATTCCTATGCAAATTAAACCCAATAAAAGCCCACTGAGGAATACGCTCAAGATCCTTCTCCTTTGAGAGATCAGCCACCTTTCCTCCCCAAGCAGATCATGTCTTGGTAGACTTATTCTCATCTGTGGCGGATGGGGGTGCTCTGTGGGCAAAGCTTCCCCACAGTTAGCCTGTATGGTTGTGGCCCGTCTTAGGACTGGTCTTCCTGTGTAGAATTTCCCTGGTGCCTCTGGTTTGCATGGACGTACACTTTAAGAAGCAACTGTTGGACACATCTTATTAAATTTATTGTAGGGATTTTGTGGAAAATAACATCCACTGTGTCTTTCAATGTCCACCTTAAAATCAGTTTAGATGACTCCGCAATCTGACTAATTGGGCTTGTTTTCCACTAATGGACATGATGAATACTGCAATCGCGTAAGATCATTGCTTTGTCCACTTGGATTATAGAGAAAAAGAGGCATGACTAAGTAGAATTCATTTTTACAAATGAAACTTTTCCTTGTTTTTTACTTTCTTAGTTGTATATTTTTATTTATTTTATTAAAAAATACTTGAACCACTTTATTGAGGTGTAAGTGACATGCAACTATCTCTACACATTTAATGTATACAACTAGATGAGTTTGGGTGTAAGTATACACTCAGGAAAACATTACCACAATATATGCCATAAACAATTAAGTCCATATTTTTATTCTCTAAGTACTTAACTGGTTTTTACATCATTTTTAATATAGATAACATAGAAAATAATGCCCATAATTAATATCTGTTGCATTTTTATTATACACTAATCGTTGTCAAACACTATTTTTACGCACTATGTCATTAATTGTCAAAACTATGTTAACATGTAGAGTGACAAATGTTGTGTTCATTTTACAGATAGGGAAAATGAGGCTGTTGTCAGTTAACTAGTAGATGGTAATGCAAGCATTTAACCCAGGGTTCCTTGGCTTGAGAATAAAAGGGCTTAACTTTAGACTGGACCTGTACCTACAGCACTTAGCTCAGCCTCATTGCTTTTTCTTGAATTATACATTTACCTTCGCAGCCCCAATGTCATATTTTATATCTCTGACCAGCCGTTAGTAATTAGAAGAAAATCGCTTTGGTTTTCTGTGAAGAATGCTCACTTGTTTTCCGAAAAATCACTCACAGTCCTTGGGTTCTTTGGGTAAATTTTTACTGTTTTCTTTTACAGTGACATAAAGAGGTAGACACAAATAGTGACTGTCATTTGATGGGCTCTGTTTTATTCTGTTACATAAATTTTGGTGTAGGCAAAAATCCTAATTATTCCCATTCAGTAGCATAATTTTAAGACTTGCTCTCTCCTTACCCTATCTGTCCTCTTTCTCAATAACCTAAGATATGAGTTTAAATGTCAGGCAACATGTTATTGGAACTCAGGTCCTTTCAGTGATGTGAGGAGATAATGACAGCTTAATCACCCCATCTCCTTCTGAGAAAGAGACTGCCCTGAATGGTTCTCAGAAAGAAGGGTCAGATAATTGCTGTCTGATATGTTCTGTAACTACACAATGAATTGTTGCAATCTACAGTTACTTTACACTGAATAACCTTGTTATCTTTTTAAAGTGAAGGACATTGTAGACCTGGGAAAAAGAAAGATTTCTGTTGCATTTTAACTGATGTAATAAAACCATAAAATAATGAAGAATACATCTAAATTCAAGGCATTTATTTATTTATTTATTTATTTTAAAGACTCATTTATTTATTTTTAGAGAGGGGAAGCACGGGAGAAAGAGGGACAGAAACATCAATGTGTGGTTGCCTCTCAGGTGCCACCTACTAGGGACCTGGCCCACAACCCAGGCAGGTGCCCCGACTGGGAGTCGAATCAGCGACCGTTTGGTTCGCAGGCCGGTGGTCAATCCACCAAGCTATACCAGCCAGGGCCAAGGTATTTTTTTAATCCTCAACTGAGGATATATTTATTGATTAGAAAGAGAGAGACAGAGAAAGAGAGAGATGTGAGACAGAAACATCAATCTGTTGCCTCCCGTACGTTCCCAGACCAAGGATGAAACACACAACCTAGGTATACGCACTGACAGGGAATCGAATCCCCCAACCTTGAGGTTTATGGGATGGCGCTCCAACCAACTGGGACACCTGGCCAGGGCAATACAAGGTATTTTTTAAATAAGAAAGAAAAATATGTTTTAATACAGTTTGATTATTAATACTAAAGTTACCCAAAGAGTATGTAAAATCAGAGGAATTATGAACAATAATATAGAGAATGTCTGGAAGACAGCGAGTGCACTGGAACACAAGGCAAAGTGGTATCAACGGACCAATAAAAACCATGATTAGGTTGTGTAGAGTCCTACAAAATGTGGACACAGCTCTGTCCAGTTTGTTGAGAACATCAAATATTTTAAAGTGGGCTAGAAGAAGAAGCTAGACAAACAAGGTAAATCCCAGCAGCTCTATTTCCGGAACGGTTTTGGACAGATAGTCCATCTTTCTTAGCCTTAGTTTTCTGTTCCTAGAGGGAACCATGTGCTGTTATTAGAATTACATTGGAAGATATGACAGTGCTCAGCAGAGTCCCAGGTTTGCTGTAGGTGTTCACTCAGTTTTGATTGCCCTCATTTAGCTGTTTTCCTTATTTCAGTGTGTTCCGAACGCACAGCATAATAATGGGCTTGTGACACTTGGAAAGCAGTGTCGTTGATACTGTTTACTTACTGACCAAAAACACACAGGAGGAAAAAGAACACATAATATAAACCTTTATTAATTAAGAGTTAATTGGGATGAGAAGGTTATCATCCCTAATTAGTTAAAAGTCTGAAATGTAGGGCACTCCCAAACAAATGTGAATTTATTTCCTTCAGGGCCATAAAGTAACACAAGCTCATTATTAAGCAAATGTTGTTAAATAATAGTTCTGACAGACCTACATTAATGAGTCTCGTAATTAGCACACTGTTCAGTGCAAATGGCCTGGTAGAATGCTTACATCAAGAGTGCCTTCCTAAACATTTCTCCACATGGCCTCACCCAACCCTACTGAAAGCTGTTAACTTGTATTTTTGTTAGCTAATTATATGAAGGATAATTTTTATCTATCTACCATCTACCATCTATTTATCAAGTGCAAATATAGTCCAAAAGTGCTACAGTGAAATGCTTAACAAATTTAATTAAAAATTGATAAAATCTGGCTATCAGTAGCAGAATTAAATGGAGGTGGAAACTGAAAAATCAGCACACTCCTGTTCAGATCTTAGCAGCTTAAACATAATAAGTGTGAGTTTATTTACGATACAGTTCTTGGCCAACACTTCCAACTACCCGAGAGGTGGGTGCAGTTTCTCAGGCCTCTGACTTGCAGATTCAAGTTAAGAAAGTCTGTCATGAAGTTCAGGGATCTGAATATTTAATAGGAACAATTAGATATTTTTTATTCAGATAATTTGGAGAAATGGTTCTTGACATTGTCACCACCCAAAGTTTCCAGTCAAATTTGGCTGTTTAGTTAGCAATATTCATACTGCGTGACTGGACAGCATACTTCTAAATGTTTTATAAAGAAGAAAAACGGTCAGCAATAAACAAAACCCTACGTTAGATGTTATAAAAAGTAAAATGAAAGATAACATTTCTTTTGATTCAAAATAAAAATGTTTATAGCCACCCATTCATACATCAATTCATTCATTCGCTTCTTTCTCTCATTGGGCACCTAGACCATTTGGCACATTTTAAGGACGTTGGATTGAAAGGGTGCAGGTCGCTGCCATTGAAGAACTTCTCAGAAATGCACGTTTCTTAGCGTGCTAAATTCTTACATAGGACAACTGTGAGACAGCTACTCCCTCCACTTCAACAGATCTGGTAGTATGACATCACGGCAGGCAGAGGGGAAGTTTTTGTTTTGACCAGGCTTGGGGGTAGAGGCAGCAAAGGGCTCCCCAGTAAAGTGACGTTCTGAGGCTTTGGGGGAGCGTTGAGCAGGTAAGGACACAAGGGAAACACGTCCTGGACACTGTCGCTTCCGACCTGCAGTGAGGGGTTTAACAGTGCACGTCAGGCATTCAAGGCTCTGAGAAGTCCCACAACAGAAAACCCGTTTAATTTCTTCCCTCATCATATTTTCACCTTAAAGCTGATCATTTAAGTCTTGGAATAACACATGGAAATTACCCATGGAAATGGACTTACTCAGAACTCCGAATTTTGAAAAATTATGCTGTAGTTCAAATAACTACTTTGAATGTGTCAATGTGTGGATTCAATGCATTATTAACTAAATATTGTGTGATAACCCAATCACTCATAAAATATTTCTTGAAGAATAAAAAGAGATAAAACAAGGAAGGACAAACAATTGTGTCTACCCTCTTCCCTTTCACCCCCTGAAGAACTTTTTTCTAAGCTGCATGAAAAATCTCTCTCTGTTTGCCAAGATTATACTTTCTAGTAGAATAAATCAGGAAGATCAACTTCAATTCATCAACTTATGATTACTCCTATAAGACCTGCCAAAGCTACTTATTTGCAGTGAGTGCTTTGACCTGGGTTTGCAGGACACTGTAGTACTATGCTGGTATCACAAGTTTCCATGTCACGGCATTTTATTTTTCAGATTTATGTGCCTATTAGGCTGATACATGTGGGCGATACAGGAAGATAGGTCATGCATTGTATTTATATTCATGAGATTAAGTAGAAAAATTTCTCTTATTGTAATTACCTATAACATAAACAAACTTGATCATATTACTTTGGATAATCTTTAGAAGCAAATATAATCTTTATTGAGCTTTACACTCACTTTGGTCTTGATCCTGCTTCTGCTTATAAATTGCAAACATAATTTATAATCTCCAAGTTGCCTATATAAAATTCCTAAATTATTATTCTATATTTTAAAACCTTTTCTACTGGGATTCTTACATTTTTGAGATTTTCATTTCATTTTATTTGGGTGCTCTTTTTATGACAGTTTCCTCATTTATACCTGGCTCGTGTCAAATTAAGTGGCAATAAATCAGAAAAATGTTAACCAGCAAGGAAGCTCTTAATCTAGCTTTTTTTTCTGTTTCTAACTTATATAGCCCCTGACTTCCCCAGCAGTGAGACATAAGGGATGGGGAGAGAGTACATAAGTGGCTGTTCATATTATGAGCCACCAGATAGCTTCATTTGCAAAACTGCTATAGCCTGAGGCCCAGTTTCATGACAATAAACAACGAAAGCACTGTCTTTTTGTTTCGTTATATTTGGGGCAGCATTATTCAAACCATCTTTTAAGATGTCCTTGGTGGGGCTTTGTGTGTGGGAAGGAGACCCAACACATTTGAAAGTTCATCCCAGTAGAAAGGTGTTTTGTTTTGTTTTTGTTTGTTTGTTTGGTATTAATGAATGCAGGAGTGAAGGCTTCTGAAATGAAAAAAAATGTATATTTTCAGGTTCAGTTCAATGTCCCTAGGGTATTAAAGAAGTTAAATCAAGCTAAATTACTCAGTTAAAAGGTCTCATTTAAATCTTTAAACATTTTTGAGAGATTGGTCAGTCTTACCAGAAACTAACTTTACACCCACCCACACCTGTGCACACATGCTTACACACATGCTGAATGACAGGAATGCACACTTACATAAGCGTAGTTATCTTTACGGTGATGACATACACTTGGCATGTAAATGTCAGAGATAGAATTCACATCATCTCTATAAGAATATAAAGATTAATGTTGGTAACACTTAGTAAGTTGCATACAAACTTACGTATGTCAAAAGAGAGATATGAATTGTAAATATAGAGATACTATATCCCTACCAATTTCTAGACATAATAGTTTGTATTCATCACAAAGTTATTGTCCTCATTTTTAAACAGGTAGATCTTTGTAAGCTGCTACTGAAATATATGTTTTATATGCAATGTTTCACTAAATCCACAGAAACTCCACTTCAATGACTATTATTAGAACTGCTACTTTACAGAAGAGGTATCTAAGCTTATAAAATAAGTTGTTCCCCAGATAACAATGAAATAAAAGTAAGGTTGGAATCTAGACTACCTGTATGAAGTGCCTGAGCTCTTTCAGTGTTACATATTTCCCCATCTTTCCTTAGAAAATACTTCAATTCTTTGTAACCTCGGCACATTTAACCTTCACAGGCAAAGCCTCCT
>VMDR010031883.1:0-11895 GCA_007922815.1 Macrotus californicus | reverse complement strand
AACATTTAAGTCTTTGATCCATTTTGAATTTATTCTTGTGTGTGGTGTAAGAATGTGGTCTAGTTTCATTTTTCTGCATGTATCTGTCTAGTTTTCCCAGCACCATGTATTGAATAAACTATCTTTAGCCCATTGTGTATGCTTGCTTCCTCTGTCGAATATTAATTAACTACAAAGTTGTGGGTTGATTTCTTGGCTCTCTATTGTGTTCCACTTATCTATATGTCTGGTAGGGCAGTACCATGTTGTTTTGATTACTATGGCCTTATAGTACATTTTGGTATTAGGTAGCATAATTCTTCCAACTTTGTTCTTCTTTCTCAGGATCGCTGTTGCTGTGCAGGGCCTTTTGTGGTTCCATATAAATTTTTGAAATATTCATTTTGTCTCTGTGGAATATGTCATTTGAATCTTCATAGGAATTGTGTTGAATCTATGGATTGCTTTGGGTATTTTAATGATATTAATTCTCCCTATCCATGAATACAGTATATACTTCCACTTATTTGTATCTTCCTCAGTTTCTTTCTTCAGTGTCTTATAATTTTGCTGTGTATAGATCTTTTACATCCTTGGTTAGGGTTATTCCTAGCTATTTTATTCTTTTTGAAGCAATTGTCAGTGGGATTGTTTTCTTAATTTCCCTTTCTGTTAGTTCGTTATTGGCATATAAAAATGCAGCTGATTTCTAGGTATTAATTTTATATACAGCTACTTTGCTGAATTAATTTGTCAGTTCTAGTAGTTTCTTGGTAGAATTTGGGGTTCTCTACATACAGAATCATGTCATCTGCAAGTAAAGACAGTTTTACTACTTCCTTTCCAATTTGGATGCCTTTTGTTTCTTCTTCTTGTCTGATTGCTGTGGCTAGGACTTCCGGCAGTATGTTAAATAAGAGGTGAAAGTGGACATCCTTGTCTTGTTCCTGATCTTAAGGGGAACACTTGCAGTTTTTGCCTGTTGAGTATGATGCTGGCAGTGGGGTTGTCACATATGGCCTTTATTATGTTTAGCTATGTTCCCTCTATTCCCACTTTGCTGAGAGTTTTTACCATAAATGGGTGCTAGAGCCCTGGCTGGTGTAGCTCAGTGGATTGAGCACGGGCTGTGAACCAAAGGGTCACCAGTTTGATTCCCAGTCAGGGCACATGCCTGGGTTGCTGGCCAGGTCCCCAGTATGGGGCGCATGAGAGGCAACCACACATTGATGTTTCTCTCCCTCTCTCTCACTTTCTCTCCTCTTCTCCTCTCTCTAAAAATGAATAAATAAAATCTTCAAAAAAAAAAAAGTGTTTTTTAATAAATAAATAAATAAAAAAAAATAAATGGGTGCTAGATTTTATCAAATGCTTTTTCTGCATCTGTTGATATGATTATGTGGTGAATCCTATTGATTTGTGAATGTTGTACCAACCTTCCATTCCTGGAATAAATTCCACTTGATCATGGTGTATGATCTCTTTGATGCATTACTGTATTCGGTTTGCTAATATTTTGTTGAGGATTTTAGCATCTATGTTCATCAGAGATATTAAATGCCTATAATTTTATTTCTTTGTAGTGTCTTTATCTGGCTTTGGAATTAGGATAATGCTGACCTCTTAAAATGAACTTGGGAGCCATCTTTCCTCTTGAATTTTATGAAGTAGTTTGAGAAGAAGAGGTGTTAGGTCTTCTCGGAATATTTGGTAAATTTCCCCTGTGAAGCCTTCCAGTCCAGGGCTTTTGATTGTTGGGAGTTTTTTTATTATTGCTTCAATTTCACTAGGTGTAATCTGTCTATTCAGATTCTCTGATTGATTCTTCCTGATTTAGTTTTGGGAGATTGTATGTTTCTATGAATTTATCCATTTCATCCAGGTTGTCCAGTTTGTTGGCATATAATTGTTCATAATTTCTTACAGTCCTTTAAATTTCTTTGATGTCAGTTGTTATTTCTCCTCTTTCATTTCTGATTTTATTTATTTGGGTCCTTTCTCTTTTTTTTCTTGATGAGTCTGGTTAAGGGTTTGTCAATCTTGTTTATCTTTTCAAAGAACCAGCTCTTGGATTCATTGAGCATTTGTATCATTTTTTTTAGACTCTATTTCATGTATTTCTGCTCTGATTTTTATTATTTTCTTCCTTCTACTCACCTGGGGCTTTGTTTGTTATTGTTTTTCAAGTTCCTTTAAGTGTGAAGTTAGATTGTTTACTTGAACTTTTTCTTGTTTTTTTGAGGTAGGCCTGTAATGCTGTGAATTTCCCTCTTAGGACTGCTTTTCCCAGTGTCCCGTAGATTTTGGATTGTTGTGTCCTCATTTTCACTTGTTTCAGGTATCTTTCCTTTTCACTTGCTTCAGATTTCTTCCTTGATCTTGTTGTTGACCCATTGATTGTTTAATAACATGTCATTTAGCTTCCATGTCTTTGCATGTTTTTCAGTGTTCGTCTTGTGATTGATTTCTAGTTACATAGCATTGTGGTCAGAGAAGATGCTTGACATCATTTCAGTCTTCTTAAATTTATTGAGACTTGTTTTGTGACCTGACATGTGGTCTGTCCTAGAAAACATTCTATGTGAACTTGAAAAACATGTATATTATGCTGCTTTGGGGTGAAATACTCTAAGATATCAATTAAATCCATTTGATCTAGTGTGCGGTTTAAGGCTGCTCTCTCCTTGTTGATTTTCTGCCTGGAAGTCTGTCCATTGAAGTCAATGGGGTATTAAAATCCCTGACTATGTCTGTATTTCTGCAGTCCCCCCCCCCTTATGTCCATCAAGATTTGCTTTACATATTTAGGTGCTCTTCTTGTTCGATTCTTCCCTTTATCATTATGTAGTGTCCTTTGTCTCTTACTCTAGCCTTGGTTTTGAGTCTGTTTTGTCAGATACAAGTATTGCTACCCTAGCTTTTTTTTCTTTTCCATTTGCATGAAATATCTTTCCATCCCTTTACTTTTAGTCTGTATTATTCAGTCTGAGATGGGTCTTTTGGAGGAAGCATATATGTAGGTCTTGTTTTCTTATCCATTCAGCTACCCTATGTCTTTTGGTTGGAGCATTTACGTCATTTACATTTAAGGTGATTTTTGATAAATATGTATGCAGTGCCATTTTTGTAATTAGACTATTTTCTTCTTCTTTTTTTTCTTTTTCTTTTTCTTCCTCTTCTTAAAGCAAGCCCTTTAACATTTGTTGCAGTACTGGTTTTACTGGTTTAGCTTTTTCTTGTCTGGGAAGCTCTTTATTTCTTCTTCGATTTTAAATGTTAGCCTTGCTAGGTCAAGTAGCTTTGGTTGTCGGTCCTTGCTTTTCATCATCTTGAATATTCATGCCACTCCCTTCTGGCCTAAAATGTTTCTGTTGAGAAATCAGATGACAATCTAATTGGTGCTCCCTTGTAGGTAACTACCTGCTTTTCTAGTGCAGCTTTTAGGATTCTCTCCTTGTCTTTAAGCCTTGCCATTTTTATTATGATGTGTCTCAGTACAGGCCTCTTTGGGTTCAATTTGTTTGGGACCTGAGCTTCCTGGTCTTGTGTGGTTTTTATCTTCACCAGATTAGGGAAGTTTTCAGTCATTATTTCTTTAAACAGGTTCTCGATCCGGTGCTCTTTCTCTGCTCCTTCTTGTACTCCCATGATGTGGATGTTGTTTCACTTCACGTTGTCCAAAATGTTTCTTAAGTGCTCCTCTTTTTTATTTTTCAGTCTGTTTTCTTTTTGCTGGTCTGCCTGATTGTTTTTTTTTTCTACTTTGTCTTCCAAATCACTGATGTGGTCCTCTGCTTCATCTAACCTACTGTTTATTCCTTCCAGTGTATTATTTATTTCAGATATTGCATTCTTTATGTCTGACTGGTCATTTTTTATAGTTTCTGTGTCTTTTTTCATCCTTATAATCATTACTCTAAACTCGGATAAATCGCTTACCTCCATTTCATCTAGTTCTTCTCCTGGAGAATTCTCTTGCTCTTTCTTTTGGTGCCTATTTCTTTGTCTTCATTGTCACATTCTCTCTTTCTTCCTCTTGTTATAAAGTAGAGGCAGGGTCATGATGTTTTTATTTATTTTAATCCTTACCTGAGGACATGTTATTGATATGAGAGAGAGAGACAGAGAGACATTGAGACATCAGTGTGAGACAGATGCATCGATCAGTTGCCTCCCATACACCTGTACACATCCAGACTAAGGATCGAATCTGCCACCTAGATATGTGCCCTGCCCAGGAATCAAACCGGCAACCTTTTGGTTCATGGGACAACGCTCCAACCAGGTTTCTTAAGCAGTTGCAGCCTTTCTTTTTCAGACCCCCTTTTATTAAACATGTCTATTGAATGTAGGACACCACTAAATGTAGTCCTGGGGTATTGCTTTCAAATCTAGAGGACACCATGGTCTACAAAATATCTTCTTAGTTACTGTTTCTCAACACAAGATAAGATGCAAGTATTTTAATTTTGTTAGTTTTTTTCCTCCAATTGCAGAGGGGCTACTTTGTTTTTCCTGTGACTTTTATAAGGGCCTGTGGTTTGTTGGTGCTGGGATGCTCCTGCACGGGCTTGACCAACCCTTTTCCCAAATGAGATCATTAACACAAAAAACGCTCTCTAGTAAACTGTGGTGTCATAAATGGAAGGGGATCTTGTCATTACTATTATTCTCTGCTTGAGTGGTTGACTGTAACTAGCTTCTGTTTAGTTCATGACCGCTGTCTGAGAACCAGCTGCTTTTGATAATACTGTTTCCAGGGAAGAGCTATTTTTTCATTAGGCCACTTTGACCTGCTTGGACTTTTTGCAAAAGAAAGCACATGGAACAAATATAGCATATATTGCATTACAGTGAGTTGGTATTTCATAATGTTTACAACTAGAGGTGTCACTGCTCTTTATGTATGGCAGTGAGTTTCTATGGCAGGGGTGTCAAACTGATTTTCACCAGGGCCCACATCAGCCTTGCAGTTGCCTTTAAAGGGCCAAATGTAATTTCCTCCTTAACAGATAAGGAGTAGTTACATTTATACAGTCTTAAAATTATTTCAGCCCTTTGAAGGCAACCGCGAGGCTGATGTGGCCCCCGGTGAAAATCCGTTTGACACCCCTGTTCTATTGGTAATGGCCATGAGGTTCCTGGCCACATGAAAAATAACTGGCTTCTGTAATTACTGTTTCAGAGCCTCAGTCTCACTTCTCATCATTCAGCAAGGCTGTTTCTCTGAAAGCTAGACTTGTAGCCTTTGCTAAGCTTTTGTATAGAATTCTGCTTTTTTGGGTGATTTAACTCTTTGCCCTCAGGCTTTTCAATTTGTACAAATCGATGTGAGGGACTTCTCTCAAGGAGAGATGTATGCCTGGGACTGAAGACAGGATAATTTGCAAGAAGAAATAAGAGGAGAGGAGAAACATTTCCTTCCTCTTTCTCCCAGAGTAATCAGAAAGCAGAACTATTGTTTAAGTTCCCAGGCCTCTGTGGGTAAAGAGATGCTGCGATGCTGCAGATACTATCAAAGTGGGTGCCTCATTCAGGGGATAGTGCCCTGTCACAGTTGGAAGGGAGCCTGACACCGTTTCCGCGCAGCGGCAGCACTTCATCTCAGATGCTTTTGCATTTCCTGGTCAACCAGTGCTTACTCTAAGGCGCTCCAAAAATACTGTGTCCTGGAGATTTGACACCCCTTGGAGCTGCCCTGTAGTTTACGTCGACAAACCCCTTGGAGTTGTTTCAGAACACTCATCTCTCACTGTCAGCAGCTTGTCCCGCTCGGGATGAGCTGGGCTGCTTGCCGCCTGTTTTGTGAGCCTGCCTCAGCAGAGGGACGTTTCTGAGCAAGCATTGTCTGTCCTCTCCTTTCCAGTCTGTATTGAAATCAAGTTCTGTGAAAGGCTGTGATCAAGGTGACTCACAGAATTTGTTGTCAGCAACTTTTGTATCTTGTGAAGTGCAGTATTATTGTATCTGGGTCTAACAAAAAAGTTATCTTAGCAGTGATGTCTTTGCCGAATAAGAAAAATGATATGAAACTCTGAGAGACAGAAAGAGAAGAGAATTTGAGATTTTGCTCCCTAGCACATGTCATCAGTTTGGCTCAGAGAAACTCTTATTTAAAAGAACAAAAAAGGATACAGTAGCCGTGGAAACAGACCGACCCTGATGAAAACATTTTAATTCTGAGGAGAGTTCTCCTTCAGAAGAGAGATGGTATTCACACTTATCAGTTACGTAGGCACCTGACATTGTTTGATCGTGTAGTTCTCAAAAAGAGTTCTCAGAAAGAGCAAAGAGAGGTGTAGCTTCCACAGCACCCAGACCTGTTCACGGTACGTGGAAGATAATTCTTGTCCCTCCTTCTAGTAAGTACCTTCCGTCTGAAATGGATTAACTCCTTTGTTGGACCGTGTATTAAATGTGAACTTGCACCTGTTGGTGAGTAAATGAACCTAGAGAGCATGTTCCATATTTAGAATGTTTGGCCAGTCTGAGGATTCTCATGTTTATTAGTCTGTGACAGCTCCATCTTAAGGATAAGTAAATAAAGGCCCAAATGCATAGTCATTTGTTCAAAGTAGCAAAACAAGTCATTGAAAGAGCAAGAAACAGATGGGCCTTTGCATACTTTCTATGAAAGTTCATCCATGTTGACACAATGCATACATCATTTCAGAAGACTCTAGTCTTTTGTCAGATATTCTCTCACTATTTTAGGCAGGTTTTATAGCTGCTGCACAGGAACTCACGATTCTCTTTTTGATACATTTTGCATTGGATGGCACAAAGGAACTGAAAAACTACTAAGGATCAGTAGTAATAGATTGACTACTACGTTAAGAGAGAGGAGGAAATCAAAGACAGTTTTGTGGCAAGCTCAGGGATCCACCCTGTGAGAAAGTAACCGGAATTCCCGTACCCGAATAGCTTTTCCAGCTTTTCCTCCGTTCTCCCTGCGTAGCTCCAGGTACTGTGACGTCCTCTCCTTTCCACCATTGCCCTCTCCATGCTGTCTGTCCTGTGGCCTTCTCGCCTCCTCTAGGTGCCTACCCAGTGGTCATGCCATTCCATCCTCTCTCCCCCTCATCTCTTCATGCCTTTTCTTTGCCCACAAATATCCTTCAGCTCTCTTTCTCTCTCCAGCACAAATCCCCTCCACACCCTGCATAACTCCCCCTCGTTTTCTCTTTCTTGTTTCTAGTGTGGGAAGACAAAAAGTGGAGGAGGGGGAAGGATTATTCTTTTATACCTTTATGAGGCACCAGATACACCAGTAGCAATAATGGGATTCGTTTGCAGTGAAGTTTGGGAAAAAGAAGGGCAAAGATGGACAATAAAGCTGTTCCATATACTTGGGCTCTCACATGACTCCTAGGAGAGGAGACCTTTGTATGTACGAATTAAATTTGTTTCTTCTGTTCATTTGTCTTGTGTCAATTTAATTATTAGAGCAGCCAAAAGAACCAAGTGGTGTGTGTGTGTGGGGGGGATTTTCCCCTCCCTGATACTTGATTAAAAATAAAATAAACTTGCATTGTTCAGTATAAAACTGAAATGAAAGGCAGGATTATATAATGAGATATTACTTAAACTATTCGACTGTGAGCAGTCGAGCCTTACCCTTCAGAAGTTATTATTTTTTTAACTCAAGTCTGCTTTTTTTTTCTCCTTACGTAGGATTAAAAACGCTTCATTTTTATTAAGTTTAATGAGAATGCAAAGTGATTCAGCATGTGAGTGTTTTTAAGTGCCAGACAAAGGTTTGGGAAGTCCTTTTGAAGGGTGGCCGCAGTGGTGCCCTTGGCCTTATAGAGGGCCTCACTGTGAACGGAGGGTCCATGCATTAGTAGATTGGGCCCTTTTAGTGTAACTCATTACCATTAATTCCTTCTCTCTGAACTTCCACCTTGTCAATTATTTTATCATCTTTTAGACCCAGTCTTTTCTGGTGAGAATTTTTTTGTTTTTAATGCCCTGAGTCTTCTTGTTCGCCCTTACCAGGATGCTTGCCCTCTCTGGGAGAGAGCAGTCCCACAGGGGAGCAGGTAATTCTGCTGTGTCGCTTTCAAGCCCTAGGGCCCTTTTGATCATTTCTGTTGTTTTTTTATCCTTATTATCTCTGCATAGATTGCACAAGGTCAGCTTTTACCATATGATATTTTCAGTCAGAAGTTAACCATTTGGGAGGTTTCTGTGTGTTTGTTGGGTTGGCCAAAAAGTCCATGTAGTTTTTTCTGTAAAATAAAAGACACATTTTTTCATTTTCACCAAAGACTTTATTGATTTGGATATTTTGAGTATATTGACTATCTCCTACGTGGTAGAATGTTGATTGTTCACAATTAATGTCTTGATTTGACTGCTGTGAACTTCAACTGGTCTACCTGACTGTGGAGCGTTGTCCAGCGAGAAATCGCCAGCACGAAACTTCACAAACCACTTTTGAAAAATGTTAGATCTGTCACAGCACCTTCTCCACACACTGCGCAAATCTTTTTCTGCATTTCAGTTGCATTTTTACCTTTCTTGAAATAATAAAACATCATATGCTGAAAATGGTGCTTATTTTCTTCCATCTTCAATATTAAAATGGCTACACACAAATTCACCACTTTCGATAAGTTTTTTAATGCACCCTGATATGACAGCTGTCACAGTGCAATCTAACAAAATTGTTTCAAATGAAGTTAAAAGACAACAAAGCACTGCTACAGCCATCTTACAGCAAAAAAAGAAATGAACTTTTGGGCCAACCCAATACTTGAACTAGGTCACCAGGCACTTTGTATTTATCCCATAGTTTAAATGGGCCATTGAGTCTCCCTGGTAATTGTTCCTTTTTTGAATACTAAAGCATGCAGGTTAAGTTGCAGCCAAGGATGCTAGGAGTCTTTCCAAAGAATCTAATGCATCAGACTGTGGGTCCCTCCCAACTGAAACTGGCCCTTGGACAGTTTTTATTGTCCACTTATTTCCCTCTGTATTCTTTTTCCTCAATTGCGAGAGGTTGTGATTGTAGAAGTTGAGGGCCACACTTGTTGAAGAGAATTAGAAAAAGGGGGAAATGGGACTGGGATAAGAAAAAGGGCCAAACATTTATTAGGAGTAATAATGGGATTTCTTTGCAGTGAAGTTTGGGAAAAAGAAGGGCAAGGATGGACAATAAATCTGTTCCATACACTTGGGCTCCTTCATGATTCCAGGAAAGGGGCTCAGAAGCATATATCAAAGCTTTAAGCAAAGTGGCTTACATAAGTCTCCCCAGGCATCTGACTGACTTTGTGTTTCTGATTTTCTGGGGGGATGATCTGGAAAGTAAGAGTCAAAAACATGGAGACTTAAGTCTGAAAGGCAGTGGCCGTGTTGGTAGAGCACTGCACTGAGACAAACATCTTTAAGAATTATCTGCAACAAAGAGAAGTACCAGCTCTGTTCTGAGCCCTCTTCCCCTCTCTCCTGGGGTGATACCATCTATTCCCTGACTTTAAATGCCATCCGTCTGCCTCCGTGGTTCCCAGTTCCGCAAATCTCCAGCTCAGCCTTGTATTTCTAACTGCCTTTCTGATAATCTCCTGAGAGATGGTCAACACAGAGCTCTTGTTTATATCTAGGGTGATCAACTCATTCTGGTTTCCCAAGACTTTCTCAGTTTTCACACTGAAAGTCCCACCTTGCAGGAAGCCTCCCAGCCCAGGCAAACCAAGATGGTTGGTCATCCCTTTTATAGTTTTTAAAATTGCTTCTCTCCCACCCTGAATTTCCCAGAATCGTCCATCCAGGTGTTCCATATAAATATTAAAGAGTTATCCTTGATTCCTCTCTTTCTAAATCCATCAGTATGTCATCTTCTTTAACCACAACGAATCTGTCTGCATACCTTGTTGTCTGTACCTCCAAAAATACTGCACTCTCTACCCTTCTCCATCTCTGCTGATTTCACCTTAATGCAAGCCGTTTGCATCTTGTGCTGGGTCACGTCAGGAGACAAGGCTGTGACACCCTGAAACTGCTTCACGTTGCTCTTTCTAGGACTCCAGGCTTTCTTACAGTGCAGTGCCAACTGGCTCTCTAACCCCATGTCCTCCTACCCACCCCTCCAGCCACTCTGCCTCTCTTTACCTTGGACATGCTAAGTTTGTTCATATTTTAGAGTCTTTCTCCTTGCTCTTTCATCTGCCTGGAATCTCCTTCATTTGCATAGCTGGTTCTTTCTTGACATTCAGATCTTCTTATTTTAAATGACTTTACAGATAAGTGGAAATTAATTGTTCAATATCTACTAGTATCAAATGCATAGTAGTGATGCGTTGTCATCCTTATTTTATGTTAGTCTGAAATGTTTTAATAACCTTTCCAGGGTTATTCACAAAAGCATTTTCTCATACCCTATATTTCTTTTTAAATTCCTAAGTTAGTCACTGGTTAATTCCCTTCCTGTAATAGTTCTCAAGACTGCACCCCGAGTGTGGAGGTAGAACCCTTGCATGCATCAATCAGTCCGAGGGGAGTGCCGAGAGCCTGGGAGCCTTCCTCGCTCGCTTTGACCTAAGTGACTCTGGTTTAGAACGTGGGTTCCAAATAATTCTTTGCATTTCAGTGTTAGAGATGCTGTTAAACGAGGGTCTCAGCCATGGAACTCTGGCATTCGAGGCCACATAATTCTTGGTTATGGAGGCTGGCACACCGTAGAATGTGCACTGTCCGAGACCTCTGTCCCCTAGAGACCAGTAGCACTCCGCCCACCAAGTTGTGACCACCACACATGTCTCCAGATACTGCTTAAGTGTCCCCTTGGGGGGCACAATTTGAAACATACTGTTCTAAATGATAATTACAGTTTTTTCTTATGTTCTTTACATTGGGAAATGACTAATTTAAAAAATCAAGTAGAAGTCTGTTTCAGGGAGAAGAGGGAATGTAGCAGATTTTTAAAAAGCCATTATAAAGGGACATTATTGATTTTACATCATTACTGAGTTATAAGAATCTGTTTTCAACATGTGCCTCTGTAATGCCACTACGAAGCGTTTGAGTTAGAAACCCTAAAATATTCTGAGGGAATTTGTTCTTTCAGTGTTTCTATATTTTTCGCCTGCTCCCATCACCATGGAGCTAGGCACTTTGAGAGACATGCGAGGTTAAAAACAGTAATGACAGAAGAGGAGAAATGTTTCCTTTTGCTGACGTTTTCTTCACTTCTTCCTCACCCTTCAGTCAGCCGAACGGGGTATTTAATCTGAATGTTTTAAAATTGGGCATCAAGGTAGGAGAGGCATGTTTTTCAGAGGAACTTTTTCTTTCTGGAAAAAGCTAACATAATTTGAGCAGACCCATGAGTTAATATTCTAAAATAAGGGAAGTGTACCAGAGCTCTGTAGGGAGGGAACCTTTTTCCCTGTTCTGCACCCATTTTATGGATCTAAGAACATCAGAATTCATACTGAATTGCTTAGGACTCCTCTACATCTTACAGATTTTTTTTGTAAAGGAAGTAAATAGTAGGTTTTAGTGTAGAACAATTGATTCTTTGAGTAAATGCAATTCTTACAAGCTTTCTTAAACTGAGGCCAGTATTAAGTATGAAATATTAAGTCTTCACAAATACTATGCTGAAGAGTTTGAGTTTTTCATTCCCTTCTAGTGGAGATGCTGGAACCAATTACTTAATTGCCATAGGAAATGCAAAAGATGGTTGTGGTTGTCCTTCAGATTTTTCAAGTTGGCTTTTTATTTGAAATTCATATACTCACCCATTTATTGACTTTAAGCCTGTTGAAATGGAACATTTATGTGTACCAAGGATTAATATGAAATTGGGGGAAATTTTGTCCTCTACTATTTATGAACGGTGGCTTATTCTGTTGGTTTGTAGGAATATGTGCTAATATGTTATTTCTGCTCAGCAAAGAAAGTTTGAAA
>VMDR010031882.1:0-11891 GCA_007922815.1 Macrotus californicus | reverse complement strand
GAGACATTAATAGGAAAAACTGAGCAGAGTATTTAGGAATGCTCTGAACTATCTTCTCAATATTTCAGTAAATCTAAAACTATTCTAAAAAATAAAGTCTATTAAAGAATTTCAAAAACACAGTATAAAAATCTTATCTGTGCAAGATCTATGCTATTGCTTATAGAGTAAGATAACATGCATAAATACCCAGTAACTCAGGAGAAAAAAGAAGACTTTTATCTATAAAGAATGCATGCTAGCTAAGATACACAAGAAAGAGAAAAGGGGATCTTGGCTACCAGTTAACTTTTGTATTTGGTTACCATTGTGGGGGTTAAAAAGAAATTAATACTTTTTGTCCACCTTCTAAGTTCTTCTAGCTGAGCTAATAATCAAATTCACAGGCACAGGTTGACAGGAGAAAATAAAAATTTTAATACGTGTGCATGAGGTATTCACATGAGCATGGAAATTCCAAAGACAGCGAGACAACACTGGGTACATAAGAAATTTTGGACGAAGGAGACACGTGGGGTAACCAGGTATTAAATTTCAGAAGTGAGAATGGGCGATATCCAGAGAGCTGAGGAAGAGTGAGCACACACGGCAGGGAAATCCTTGCTGGGTGACTCAGAAACAGTGGAATTCGGGGGGTGTCTGTCTAGCTGACAGGAGCCTGCTTGGAGCCCTCTTCTGTACCACATTAAATTCAAATCGGGCTAAAGTGAACATACTAAGATTTCCTTCCTGAAGCAGGCTTCTCTTTCTGATTTGCTTAGGCAGGAAAGAAGGGAGGGTCAACGGTTCCTTCTGAGTAGCGTTTCTTAATAACCAACTATTCCAAAAAGCAGCCTCGGGATGGCAAAACTTCTGTCCCTTCACGACTCAGACTGACATTCAAGTTCCTGGGGTCAGAGGTGGTGTGGACTGCTGCTGCTAAGCATACCTTGCAGAGCAATAACCAAGTATTGCACTGGCCATCCATAGTTCAGGATCAAGGGCATATTTAAGAGGACAGGTACTAAAGCTGTGCAGATGGCAGAGACTTCTTGTCCTTAGTAGCATGAGCTTGTGAGGATTGCTTCTTATGTTTAGTTCTTCAGGAAAGTGAATCCAGAAATCGTTAGAGACCAACTGCTGGACTACATTCTCCAGCATGTCCCCGATCAGAAAAATAAGTATTAGCCTCTATTTAATGTTTCTTTGTTTCTTCATTTTCTTAGAAAGAGAAATGGGCCTCAATTGAAGAAAAAAGGTCAAGAAATCATAGTAGCGGCAAGAGCTTTTGTTTTTAGAGTGGATTATATCGGCATTAGATAATAAAAAAAGAAAAGGGTGTTGAAAAACATAACAGGAGAATACCCACTATGTGCCAAACATAACATTATCCAATGAGAAATAACAGTGGCAAGATACCGACCCTTCCCTACAGAGAGCAGTGATTAGAGCAGGAGACAAAAGTGACTTCCATGGGTGGACACTCCACATACAAGGCAGTGTGCTCACTTCTTTAGGGACATATGTGATTCAATTCACGGACCACTCAAGGAGAGGTAATTAACCATTTTACAAAGAGGAAATTGCAGATGAGAACTATGAGTAATTTGTTCAGCAAGCAAGACATGGAGCTGGGATTCAAACCCAGCATACCTGAGGATGAAGTTTCTTATTACTATCCTATAAATTTGAGCTTTCTTCCTTATTAACTTTCCGATACTTCTATCTCCTTTTATTTATTTATTTATCTGTCTATCTATTTATTTATTTGTTTAGAGGAGAAGGGAAGGAGAGAGAGAGGAGGAGAGAAACATCAGTGTGTGGTTGCCTCTTGCGCGCCCCCTCCTGGGGACCTGGTCCCTAACCCAGGCACGTGCCCCGACTGGGCATCGAACCAGCGACCTTTCAGTTCACAGGCCAGAACTCGATCCACTGAGCCACACCAGCCAGGGCTGACCTTCCCATACTTGAGTTTATATCACAACAATTATGGTGAGAATTTTATTATAAGACCATGACTTTCAATAGAGGTTTCATTCACCATTTAAGAAATGATTATTAAAAATATACAGGATATTACATGTATTATTGTTTGACCTCTATATAGGAAATTGTCAGAATATCATCCAAGTTCAACTATTAAATTCTTAATTTTAAAAGTTAAACACCACTTTAGAGCTAGAGGGCTGTACGAGGTGACACTCCAGCTTTTATTCATATCAATGACTGTCAATAATTCAGTGTTTTTAAAGGGCAAAGCTGAGTGAGCTGGTGCTCAGAAAGTAAGCTTATCACATGGACTTTAACTTTGAAGCTCCTACTTTTTGAGATATGCACCTAGGAGAGATTCAAAGTAATCAGTAGTTATTTGTTTTTACCATCTAGTATAGCCTTTAAAATCTCAAGTACCATACGAGTTTATTTTTTAATTACCTTTCATACCTAACATTATTTAGAATGGCATTATTTAAAATCTGAGTGCCAGTTCTAATGTTTTCTGTTGTGTGAAGAGGGGGAGGCGTGGTTGTTCTGGCTTCTAATCGAGAGTAAAGTGTGGGGGAAGCATAACAGATGCTGATATTTAGTCATGCAATCTGAGGTGCTGCAGGAGGGTTGAGCCACAGGATGACTGTCCTGGACAAACAGGCTGAGTGCCTCTGTGCAAGGCACATTTCAAATGATATTTCCCCCCTATCCTCTCCAAAATCTGAAACCTAAGGCAAAACAGTAGAGGGAGAAGCAATGTCAACTATTATATGACCATAGCTATTCTTAATGTTCTGTGACAGTTTGCCTCTGCCCTCTTTCTTCTGTGCCACTTCAAAGTATTCATTTCTTCAGATCGCATACCACAGTTCAAAGGGACAGGCCTTCTTATTTCCAAAGAACAAACAGATAGGCAGAAATTCTCTAATGTAGCATTAGATGGGATGTTTCACAAAGTATGAACTTATGATAAAGGGAGAAATTTGTTCCCTTTAAGGCATTTACGCACCTTGTTGAGACAAAGGAGTAAACTTAGATGATCTCAGAGCTTGAATTATTCTCATTATTTAACCTGCTAGATTTATGAATGAGAAAACTAAGTTCTACTTAGTAAAAGAGCCAATAGTAGAATCTACTTTTCCAGCTTCTAATATAGTTTTCCTGAATAGTTCCAATAGGGCTTTTCTATATGTTCCATATCTGTATTATTGAAAGCAATAGAAAAAGAAACATTTGCCAGAACAACAGAAAACATCATATCCAGCTCTGGAACAGTCCCTCCTTAAACAATGTATGGAACACATGGGGTTTTCTTTATGAGATTCCGGTCTTCCTTCATTCTTCATGTTTATCAATGTATAGCAAAGACTTACAGAACACCAATATGCTTGACTTTAGGTGCTTGCAACTAAGAGAGGGCTTGTGGGAGTAGAGACCTGGCAGAATCTTTTACTGTAAAGAAGAAATTCTCAAGTGCCATGGTACAGTGGCACTCCCTCTCAAAACTTCCTCTACTTTGTTTATTGTTGACTCAAATATCATAAAATGTGGGTGGTGTAAATTGCATTTTGATGATTTGGGGGTTTTTTTGCAACTTTTAAATTTAGTTATTTTGCCCTTTTATTTTACATTTGCACACATATTACAATTATATTTGAGGTCCAAGGAGTCAAATTTTGAAGATAAGCTGTGAAGTAGAAGAGGAGGGTTCTAGGTTTATGCCTCTGGGAAATTTTTAATGGGGTTAGTGATGAAGAATGAAAATATGTCCTTCACTGCAGTTGTAGGACAGGGGACACAAAATCCCCTGTTTTTACTTATGAATACATTTTACTGGGTTGGTAATTCAAATCTTCCTATCCTGCTGGTCATTATTTATGGAAAACACCTTTCAAATGCACCACTGGTTCCACCAAGTTTATAGCCATTTGATAAGTAATGGTGCTGAATATTTTCAACAAGTATTGGAATTCCAGAACAGCCAGAATAAAAATCTAGTTTTGAAAGCCTGGGAAGCAATTAACTTAGTAGCAACAAAAGTTATTGCCCAGAAAAACACTAATACTGCCAGCATGTAGAATGTGCATAAGCAAAATGGGAAGATACAGTGTGATAAAATGAAATGGTTACACTTTTGAATAGTAAGCAAGCTGATGTATGATGGCATGTTACATCATGCTGAAATTGTTGGATATAGCAAATTGAAAAAGAACAGCTTCTCTATCTAGGTTGATAAGTTGACAGATTTCACCAATAAATGTCATGCCATAGCATTTGTAGGATTTGCAAATGATGTTGAAACTCAAGAACACTTTTCCGCTGCAGATGTGGTAGGAAGTTAGGCATGAACAGAACAAAGCTGATAGGTGAAGTAAGGAAGGTGACTGGGGGGCAAAGCCCTGGGTGCTTAGCAATGGGCAAAAGTGGGAAAACAAGGACCTTGCCCCCGGGGTGACCTTTCCTGCCCTGGCATATTGCTAGTCATGTGGTTTTAGACTATCTTAGAAAAGGATCAAGCCTTGTGTAACCCCATGCAAACCCTTGCATGACCACTTCCTTAAGGCACTGGACCCTCAGGACAATGAAGTTCTGATCTACATCAAATAATTATAAAACAAAGTGTTGAGAGTGTTGACCACATAGACAGAGCTTTGATAAAACCAGAGGTGGCATTTAGGCCTCAGTTGTGTTTCAACTCCAGGCCCACAAAGCAGCAAAGGCAGACAGAGCCATGCCACAGCCAACATTAGGAGCAAATGCAATTACCAATGACTCCCTTCCCCAGCACTGACCAATCAGTGGAAACCATGACCCTGAAAAGACACACCTGGAAAACCGATGATTATTCTGTTGAGATCCTCCCCTGAGATCTCCCCTAAAATTCCTGTCTTTAGAAAACAGATAAAACCCCTCAAGATACAAAAAGCCAGTGTGAACTCCCTCTAGAGGAAGCCCATGCCTTTCTCTCCCCCTCCTTTCTCAGGTGGTGTGTTTCTACTTTTTTTTCTCCTAAGTTTAATGGTCCTGGCAATACCGGCAACCAGGGGACCAGTACACAGTGGCAACTCACCCCCAGCTAACCCACCAAAACTTGTCTCCAAGAACACCATTTCTCTTGACTTTTCAGTGAGCTGACAAGCAGCTCTGCCTAGGCTCACTTCTGCCACTATGACGTTTACTTCTGCAGCACAGCATGGCTCACTTCTTTCTTACAAAGTTTCTAGAGAGCTAACAGAGCACCACCTAGGGTCTCTCTGGTTGCTTCTTCTATCCGAGCCTCTTCCTTGGCCTTACTGTCCCCAGCGTTAATAAACATGCTCTCAAAATCACCTGAACTCATACCGTGAAATCGTTCTTGGATGAAGTGAAGAACTCACACACTATAGCCCATCCTAAGGCAGACCCCATTCCAGGTCTGATCCCTTTCGAGTGACAAAAAGAACTGCATGGAACAAGCAAAGATAAGATAAAGTTTTTCAACAAAAGATTTGTCTTGAAGAAAGGCTGGCATCTGTAGTGATGGGACCCTTTCAATGATTGGCTTCGTGGAACATTTCCCCCCTTGTCAATAATGTCACAACACATTGCTCCCTTCACAGATGCTGCTATCAAAAAACTTTTAGAAAGAAAATTTTTAAAAATTCTAGGTACCAAATGGTTAATTTTATTAAACAATGACAATTTAGTTGTGAATGCCTTAAAAACCCTGTCAAACCTGGAGAGTTGCTCGTGCCTTCCCACTGCATACAGAAATCTAGTGGCTTAGCAGAGCAATGCTTAACAGGGCGTTTAAGTTGAAAAGCAAGTTGCACATGCCGTTGAGTGTTTTGAAGATGAATGACTACAGGAACCTGTCTACTTAGCACACAATTTTTTACAACATAAACCAGCTAAACAAGTGTCCTTCAGAAAATGTTTTGATTTCAAATGACGGGAATTAGGTTTAAAAGAAAATGGAATGTTTTGAAAAGCTTTGTTTGAAAAGGAAATCTTGAAAGGGTTCCACGGTCACTTGGTGCTGAGAGTGAGGGAAGATATTGGTGGATCTCAAGTCGTATTGAAAACCAGGGGAGCCATAGTTCAAACCAGACAGTATCTTCCTCACGACTCCTTCCATCACAAGTGCATAATGGGGTGATGATCTTTTCTTTGACTCTTCTCAGCCTGAGAACTTGACTTGGAAAAAGAAAGAACTTAGCAAACTGCAGTCTGATCATACATTTAAGATGAAATGTACCAATCTGTGCGGAAAGAAGTTCTCAATTCCTGTGCAAGGAGAATAACTTGCCATTCGTGGAAAAGCACTAAACAGCATGTATGAGCAAGTTTCTTTTTTCTTTTCCTTTTCTTTTTTAAATTGAATTGATTGGAGTGACATTAGATAATAAAATTATATCGATTTCAGGTGTACACTTCTATAACACATCATCTGTATATTGTACTGTGCTCACCATCCAAAGTCAAGTTTTCTTCTCTCACCATTTATCTCCCCTTTACCTTCTACCTTTCCCTGGCCCCCTTTCCCTCTGGCAATCACCATACTGTTGTTTGTGTCTAGGAGTATTTTGCTGTTGTTACTGTTCTTTGCTTAATCCCTTCACCTTTTCCTCCCATTTCCATAACTCCTCTCCCCTCTGACAGCTGCCAATCTGTTCTCTGTATCTGTGAGTCTGTTTCTATTTTGTTAGTTTATTTTGTTCACTAGATTCCACATAAAAGTGAAATCACATGGTACTTGTCTTTCTCTGACTGGCTTATTTCACTCAGCACAGTACTCTTCAGGTCCTTCCAAGCTGTCAAAACAGGTAAGTCTTCCTTCTTATTTCTGGCCAACTAATATTTTATTGTGTAAATGTACCATGGGTGTTTTTGTTCACTCATCTACTAAATGGGAACTTGGGCTGCTTCCAAACCTTGGCTATTGTAAATAACACTGCGATGAACACAGCGATGCAAGTTTAGAAAACTAATTTATGCACCTTAGCTGTGCTAACAAGAAAGTACATTATTTAGTTTTTATTGGAATGTTTCTTGGTGAGCAAATCACTGTACTTTATTATCATGAGTCATTAAGTATTCATTAGCATTACTTAGAAAATGCATTTGAACTTGCAGTTAATAAATAAGTATACATTTGTCACCTACTTTTTGCAAGGTTCTCTCTTAAGTACAGTAAATAATGTGAATAATTTGTAAGCTATGTTTCCTGCATTCCCATAACTTGTAATCTGCATGATCACATATAAATTTAACTAGCTGCAATAAAAGACAATATGTAAATTGTTGCTCATGGTTAGTACAGAAAACAAGTTCTGTAAGAGTTCAGAAGAGGTATAGATAATTCCTAAAAGAGGAGATAAAGGAGTCCTAATGAGAGAGGTGGACCTTAAGCTAGGCTTTGGGACATACATAAAATAAAAGTAGATAAAGTGAGACCAGAATTACACACAAAGGGTGAACTGATCAAAAGCAACGGGACTCTCTTGATAAAAGAGCAAGTTTTGCACGGAAGAATGGGAGAAAGGCAAATCAGGGATGGATGACTTGAATGACAAGGACATTGGACTTTAAATAGTTACCTGTTGCATCATACGAAAGACATTTGGGGAGATATTGTTGTGATACTATGTGGAGAGTGGTTTGGAGAAGCAAGGGATTAAAAGCAGAAAACCAATTAACAACCTTTGGCAGCAGACTAGTTGTGAATTAACAAAGCCTTCACTAAATATATTGAAAAGGTTAATGGAAAAGAACATTTTATTTTTCTCTTGATTCTCTAACTTTTTCTGGATGGACCTTATCAAAGTATTCCTGGAACTTAAAATCCATGTTTGTCTCCCCGAATGCAATTCCGCAAGGCTGAATAAATGAAATGAGTTTCATAAACTTGATATGAACTCATTAACTTCAGTGAAGGTGTGAAAGGCTGCAGTCTTACATTTTCCAGCCAAGTGGGATGTCTATAATAAAACACCTATCACTTCAGGGATTTTAAATTAGCAAGCCATCTGGCAGAAAACAAATTAATGAGGACAGCATTACTCATGAGGGAGGGCTTGGGTTTGACTCAGTGGGCTAAACAGCATTGGGGATGATCTGATGATTTCTTTTTAAGTTTCAGTTGTTATTAAAATACAATAACTCTAAGGGTCACATTTTAAAATAGATTTCTATGTTGTAAAGCCAAAACTGTGCATGTAAAAGTCTATGAGTAATTATGAATTAGATGGAAGCACCATGGATTAGTTCAGATCTAGATAGTACTACTATGTGGAGGTCTCATCAGATGTTCAAATTCGTTATTATCATGAGGCTGCTGTTAAGGTCCAGTAGTGCACTATTAAATTTACTTGACTGCAACATCTTCTTAATTTAGCTCCCCTGATAATGCAGGACTATCGCTGTTTGAGAAAAACAAAAACAAACCCGGTGTCGATGAGAGTCAAAGGGTTTACTCACTGCTAGCAGGTAGAAAGGTGATTGATTTAGCCTTCAAAAAGCAATTTAGCAATATTGTTAAAAACAAAAAAGTGTTCCGAACGTTTCACCTATCAGTCTCATATATTTGACCATATGATAATTGTAACAATACAATGAAAAGGAAATCCCGATTGTCTAAGAGCGGGTCCATAAACCATGCAGACCATGCCATATTCTTGTGCTGAAATATTGTCAAGCTGTGACAGTTGGGAGGTTCTGAAGAGACATAGGGCAAGGAGTAAAGAGCAGGAGATGAGTTTATATTTGAGCTTCATATTCACAGAATCTGAAATGTGGGCTTTTCACTTTCTATCCACGTGCATAAAGGCAGTCATAGATTTATATTTACTGTACACACACACACACATACACATATATACAACTTCATACTACCTGATGGAAATTCTTGGATATAGGCTTACAAGTAACATTTCTATATATTTTACAATACCCAAATTTTCTGTGACAAATGCACATCACTTTATAAATAGAAAATCAAACAATAAATGCTGTATTTAAAAAAGAACATGAGAATATCACCAACTCTCAAAGTTGTTCTTCCCAATCAGTTTTAATTTGGTATATGAAGCACGACAATGTAGGACAGCAAATAACAAGCTTCTTAACACAAAAGACAGGCGGACTTTTCCCCAACACTAAAATTTTTTGCTGTCCCAGTTATGTAATGAAAAGTTCTTTTTATTGCTGCTAAATAATTGTATTTTTCTATTCTTTGTCCTACTTTCGCTTCCTAGACACCTGGGTTAATTGTTATGTGCAATTTGTTATACATACAGATCCTTATTTTTCCATGGTACCTCATAATTTTCTTTGAATTCTCCCATAAACATAACCTGAGTTGCAAATTTTGGTACAAGTATTTTATTTGGAAGTCCATTCCAGAAAACTGTAGTGAACAGGCAAAATGTGACATGAAGTAGGAAAATGTGACATGAGGTGACACCTGTAGACAACAGGAACTCGACCCAGCAAGGTCCTCTGATAAATACACAGGATGCCTCCAGCATCCACACAGAGGAGATGAGGGTATTTATGTGTTAGATCTGAAGCCATCAACTATTAACATTCCTGCACTGCCAGGCAATGCCTGCATATGAGCTAAATGGGTTTCTGCATCTTCAGTGAAAGTGATGAGACAGAAAAGCAGGAGAATGGGCAGCTCATGCTAGGGGAGGGGAGCTGTCAGCACACACAGAAGTGTCCACCACCACTGCAGCCGAGGGCAGGGATGAGGTAAGACAATGTGTATCAGGCCAGCAAGAGCATCTGCTCCAACCCACCCTTACACCACTCAGACCTACTCACAGTTAAGCTGCTCTTCAATGTGGCAACCAACCACATTCTCTTAATAAGGCTCAATAATTATGGTTACTGTTGCATCTTCCTCTGAGAACATAAATGATATTTATTATCTTTATCCTCTACCACCCACTGTAGATTGTTCTGACCTTTGTCCAGCACTGTAGCTGGTCTAGGTACTTCTCCAGCCAGGTGATGGAGATCTCTCCTCAGTCTTAGACTTGGGTCGCCTTTTTCTTACCAATGTTTTGTTGCTGAGAAATGTTGTACTAAATTTTCATATTTTAGGTGAGCTGATTTAGATCTTTATTCCTGAGGGGTCTGAACATTAGGCTGTTTTTGTTTTCATCCAGATGTAGAAAATGCATTTTTCTTTTTACTCTTATCAGGCATGGAAGCTCCAAGAGAAGCTTCAATAACTCCAAGTTCTGGATACACTCCATTAACAGTAAGCTTAGCTCTTGACAATCAGTTAAAGTTTTCCCTCACCAGCATGGTAACTATTTTCTTTGTCTGCTAGTCTGCATGGTCATTTGGGACATATGATGACCCAAATGACCATGCAGCTGTCATAGCTTCAGTTTCAGTGAAAATGTTACTATGCCCAGTGGTGGAAGTGTTCCTGTCCTGAGAAATAAGGACTTCTAATTTACCAGAGACTAAAGTTATAGGGATGGGAAAGATATATTTCCAAGTGGGTCTCTGGGACTAATGACAAGAGACCTAATTCCATACCTATGTTCTCATTCTAGACCCAAGTACTATAAAACTATTTGCGACCAACAGTATTATGCCAGTGCTTTGCCACACGTCTTTCAAAGACTGGTCCAGCGCTATCTTCCCCACAACTCTATCTTCATTTGTGCAGTACCACCCGTTACTTGTGTAACCTAACTGAAACCAGGGTCCCATGGTTCAGTCTTTGAGCATTGTAGTGTTTAAAGTAGCCCTCCTCTTTATGCCTCCTCTTTTTCTCTGATTTTGTATCATAAACACCCAGGGAAGAGCAGATACCACTTCTCGGGGGAATGTAGTTTGTGGAGAAACAAAAGCCAACTGTTTAAATGCTATCCAATCACAATGACTTGTTCTATAGCTTTCCTACTAGAACATTAACTCCTTGAGGACAGGCACCATGTCTCATTGATATATGTTAACTCTCAGAAGAGTGCCTGACATATACTGGGGACTCAGTAAATAAAGGAGTGAATGAGTTATGCATACACTATTTATCTCACAGTTGTTAGAATAAAGGAATAAAAAATTAAAAATACATGTTATAAGGTATTATAATTATCATATTATCTACTATGACCAACTGGTTTGTTTTATTGAAGAAGAGGGATATGTAAATAATGGGAGCAGGGTTGTTGGGACCTAAAATTAGGAAGAACACTCTCCTTTCTGCATACTTATCTTCTGAAAAAAATTAATGGCCATTGGTTATAACAGGAAAAAGACATTAATGTAAGAATACAGCAATGAAGAGACCGTGTGTGTTCTGGGGTGGCCATGAGCAAACAGTTGTCACTCTTCCTTGTAGATGTAGGTAAATAGAGATATATATTATTATCTTTTTTCCTCTTTGTGTACTTCCTGTCCCAGTCTGCTTGCTCCTATCATCCAAAGATGATGACAAATAGGAAGCCTAAATACATCATCTCCGAAGTTCAACTAAACTTATATAAACTGACTTCTGGATATTTTGAACTATTACGAGATGCATATATTTGCTTTTAACCTGAGATCCTTTTACATGCATTCCAGATTGAGTTGCATTACTGAGTTTTTAATGATCTGCTTATCCTCAGAGTTATGATTCATCACCTCACATTTTCAGTGCTGTTGGATCAAATGTAATGGGACAGAATACAATGCTAGTAACCACCTACTCCTTCCTAATCACTGGACTTCTGTTTAGAGGCTTCTGAGTCATCCTTTATAACATTAGCAGATATCTCCAGGTGTACTAGTAGAGGATCAGCTTTAACAATACACTGTTTTTTCAGTGCTACCTAGATTTGGTGCTCTATATCATTTATTAATCGTCTTTTGTATCCTCAGCTAGTTTAAGAAGGTATAATTATTTTCTTTGTATTTATATTAATTCTATTTACATAAAATTT
>VMDR010031881.1:0-11901 GCA_007922815.1 Macrotus californicus | reverse complement strand
CATTTCCTTTTGAAGAGGTGTTCATTTGTCTTTCGATAGTATGTTAAAGTATTCTTTTTGGGAGTCTTATACTTTTATTATTATAAGGTTTATTCCTAAATATTATATATTTGGTGGTGTTCTTTTATAAAGGGTCTTTTCTTCATTTTTATGTTATAAACTATTGAAATATGAAATATAAAAACTAGTAATTTCTGTATGCTAACATTATACTTCATTTCTTCACTGACTTCTTTTATTATTTGCAGTAATTTATCAGATTCTTCTGGGTTTTCATCTCATAATAATGGCAGTTTTACCTCCTCTTTTCCAATCCTTAGGCACCATATTTCTTGTTATTATCTAACTATCAGCTAGCACTTATTATATTGGTTAGAGCTTAATTTTGCTCCCAAATTTAATGGAACTACTTCTTTCCACTAAACATGATGCTGGCTCTTGTTCTACAAGAGACTTATTTTATTATATTATTGAAATATCCAACTATTCCTATTATGCCTTTATTTTTAAATCAAGAATATAGGTTGGGTTAGCACAGTCAAAACATAGTTCTTCAAGGACAATAATAAGGCAAGACTAATCAAGAGAGAGAGAGAGAAAAAATACAAATTATCAAGAACAGGAAATAGTACATGAGTCAGTTCTTACAAACACGAGAAAGAAAACATTATAAATATACTTTAAGTTAATAAATTTGATTATTAAAAAATGAACAATATCCTTAGCACACTCTATAAATCAGAAGAAATAGAAAATCACAATATTCTTATATTCTTATATATGTTTTTGGGAAAACATATTTGCCAGTGATACATCAGACAAGGGTTTGATCTCCAAAATATATAAAGAACCCACACGACTCCACTCCAGGAAGACAAAAAATCCAATTCAAAAATGGGCAAAAGACTTGAACAGACCCTTCTCCAAGGAGGACATACAGAGGGCACAGAGACATACGAAAAGATGCTCCGCATCACTAGCTATCAGAGAGATGCAAATTAAAACCACCATGACATACCACTTCACACTGGTCAGAACGGCCATCGTAAACAAATCAACAGACAAATGTTGGAGAGGATGCGGAGAAAAGGGAACCCTAGTGAACTGTTGGTGGGAATGCAGAGAGGTGCAGCCACTGTGGAAAACAGTATGGAATTTCCTCAGAAAACTCAAAATGGAATTGCCTTTTGACCCAGCAATTCTACTGCTGGGATTATACGCTAAAAGCCCTGAAACAACCGTCCAAAAGAACCTATGCATCCCAATGTTCATAGCAGCACAATTTACAATAGCCATGTGCTGGAAGCAACCTAAGTGCCCATCAGTCAGTGAGTGGATCAAAAAACTATGGTACATTTACACAATGGAAATCTATGCAGCAGAGAGAAAGAAGGAGATCCTACCCTTTGCAACAGCATGGATGGAACTAGAGAGCATTATGCTAAGTGAAATAAGCCAGGCGGGAAGGGACAAATATTATATGATCTCACCTTTAACTGGAACATAATCAACAAAAGAAAAAAGTAAACAAAATATAACCCGAGACATTGAAATTAAGAACAATGTAACAATAGCCAGAGGGGAGGGGGGAAGGTAACAGTGGGGGGAAGGGTTTTCAGGAACTGCTATAAAGGACACATGGATATAACCAAGGGGAAGGGTGGGAGCAAGGGAGGGAGATGGGGTTGGCTGGGGTGGGGGGGAGTGATGGGGGAAAATGCAGACAACTGTAATTGAACAACAATAAAGTAATAAAATCTTTAAAACAAAAATAAAATGAATCTGTTTTTAAAAAACCCACAAAAGAAAACTCTTGGCCCAAATGCCTTTCCTGTTGAGTTCTTACAGACATTTTTTAAAAATTGCATCAATCTTTAAAAAAAGAGAAAATGAACAACATTCTAACTAGTCTTACAAAAGTAACAAAACTTTGATGAAAACAAAAATTATAGACTCACTTCTCACTAATAATAGATGCAAAAATCTAAACTAAGTATAAGTGCATTTCCATGCTTGAGATGACTGATACTTTGAAGTTTTGTACTTTATAGTCATAAATGTCTGATCACACTCACCTGCTCCACAATCAGTATTAGTCATCTACTGGGCAGTCCTGCTGCCCTCTTCTACCTTTTTCTTACAGTATCTGTATCAATGCTGAGCTAATGGTTTTTTATTACTCGTCATTGAATGAGTTAGGTTTTCCTGGTACAGCTATTTACAAGAGGTTTTAGGGAGAAGGAGAGGCCCAGGGTAGCCTTCCAAGCAACACAAACCAATAGCTCTCTTCTCTGTTGCATCAGATACAGATGCAAATAAGGCTGTTCTGTGTGCTTAGAAACACCCCTTCTGCTTCTCTAAAACAATATGGGTCAAGAGGGTTACTATTGCCAGCCACACTTACTTCAAACAAGACATAGACCTGTAGAGTGGGCCCCGCAGCCTCAGAAACAGTTATTTTCCTTTTGGTAGTGCTTTCTGAGAGCCTCTGCCTCTGGCTGGGCCGCTTAACTCTCTGTGCCTCTTCTCTTCACCTGCTCCCTCCTGACTTTATTCCATTTCAGCCAGGCTCATTCTGGTCCCTGGCTATCCAAGGCTCTGCAGCTCTTCTCAGTTCCTGCTCTGGCTGTGTAAACAAGGGAGGTACTTCCTGATAAGACCCCTCACCATCAAAGTCACCTGTAAGCTGAGGAGACCTCCCACCTAAGATGCCAGGTTCCCAGGTTCTTGGCCACAATTCCTCCCCCCCAGCCCCTCCAGCAACCTCTTGTGTTTCCTCAGTAGATAACTTCTCCTGGATCTCAGCTGCTCTAGGCAGCCCCTACCTTTTGTGTTCTGTGAATTATGAGTGCCTTTGCTTTCTCAAAAAATGAAGTTTGTTATTTGCTTTGCTCCACTGTGCTTGTGATTTTGTAGGATTTCCTCGATACAGATAAAGATACTGAGAACTACGCTCCGATGTTCAAAATCTTTTAACATACTGCTTCTCAAACTTTAATGTGCATATGACTCAAATAAGGATGAGGTTAAAATGTAGGTTCTAATTGAATATGTCTGGTTGAGACCCAAGACTCTGCATTTCTAACAAGTTCCCAAATAGTGCTGATATTATTACTCTACGAACCGTCATTTAAATAACAAGAACATAAGCTACTTAATGTAAATCTATGGCTTTTATTTTTTTCTGAAGATTAATTTTTTAAGTATATAAACTCACAAGAAAGATATAGGACAATATTTATCAAGAGATCACCATGGATAAATTTATGTAATCCCCTATTAATCCCACAAAATAGATGCTACCACCCCTGTCACCACTTTACAGATAAGTGAAAGTATGGACTAAGGAACTCACCCATCACAACACATAAGTAGCAGAGTCAGAGTTAAGACCAGGCAATCTGACTCTTGTACCCTTGTTTATACCCACTACGTTATACTGCTCCCAAAGATTTCAATAGTATTTCTTCTAAGCTAATTAAAGTGAATATAATTATACATCTGGCAGGTAACTAAGGAAAACTTCAAATAATATTTTACCTTATTCAAACTTCACTAGTATTCCCTTAAATAGATGAAAATACAAAAATGAACATGATTTTTCTTTTACTAAATGATTTTATTAGTAAGAATAATTGTCCCATAGAGAAATGCTTTCCTGCATGACTAGGAGAAGGTATTACCAGTGAAAGCAGGGTTCTGTTTCAAAAACCTATTCAATGAGGTACTCAAATTTGACTATTTCACTGAAGTAACTCTTTAAAACTTTATCGGACAAAGTATTTACATGAATTACTCTTAGCAATGTAACATATCACAGTGGTTTTAAAGACACATTATCATAGGAGATTTAGTGCTTTGATTACAAGGAAGAAAAAAAGCTGAGAATGGCTATGTGTAGACAGTTGAGCAACTGATAAAATTTTCCTGAAGAAAGCATAATAAGATCACAAATGATGACAATCAACCAACCAAGATAATCAACATTTATTATGCTAAGATATCTATAAATAATAGCTTTACTTTTATATATCGTTATTACACTACTGGTAAGAGAGACTTGAACATGCTTAAATTTTATCTAAGGTAATTAACAATGACTTAAAAGGAACATGTGAGGAGGACTTCTAATTATTTCCAGCCTACAGTTAAGCATGTGATTCTCCAATGCTACCAAAGCCTCGCTGTAATAGTGGGAATTTGAGACAGTAGTTAGGCTTCTCCTTTGCAGCTGAACTGAGAACACTACACGAAATCCTGCTTATTCTTCAATCTTAATATAAAAGATAATTATAATTTTTTTCAATATATATATAACAGCAAGGTTCACAATGTTCAAAGGTTATACAATTACCCTAGGTTTAAGAGGTTTTACTGTTGGAATATCAGTTCCTTCAGCTCTTTGTCTGCTTGAATCAAAAGTCTTCCGTTTTTTAGTGGCAGTTTTCTGGCAAATGGGTCCATGTTTTTTCTGTTAAGATGAAGAAAAGCAATGTTCATTTTCATTTAGGGAAGATTTTAAATTGTCATTTCAGACCAGTTAAAAAATCTGAGGATGAAATAAACAATAAATAATTAGATAAATAAGACATACCTTACTTTGACTAAAATTGTTAAAATGTATATATAATGCATGCTATTAGTTACCTTTCTCATAGCAAGAACATAGAGCTAAATACCCTTTCAAAATTGTACTGAGTTATTTAATATTCCAGTTTCACACTAAGAATAAAAGTAATAATTTCAACAAGTCAAGCTGTTTGAGTGGGGAAAGTTATTTTCATTATTAAATACCTGAAAATAAACACTAAAAAAGTAATGTATACGGAGAATGTATTTGTGTTAGGATTACGAAAGTTAATACACTAGAAGTAGTTTAGGTTGCTAAAGTAAGTATAGCAGGGTTATGTTAGCATAAAGTCAATATAAAGTAATGGGCAAAGTGGTCAGATTTGTATCCTGTGTCTTTCTTCCACAGTCACCCCTCTCCTCTGGAACTCAAGGTTTCTCCCATTCCTGACCTAGTGCTTTCCTTGCGCTATCTAGTGTTGCGCTCCTACGGGCATTTTTCTTCTTAACATGGTTGACAACTTACTCATTCAATCATTCACTTACTTATTCATTTTAAAAACATTACAATGGAAGCTCTCTTAACTGACCTCCAGTTAACCGAGCAGATAAATAATACTTTTCCCTCCACTAAATAAAACATGTTGACTGATGACATCAGTGCAATAAATGTACCGTTTTTCTTCTGTATTCTGAATAAGCTGGAACTGTTAAACTTCACTTGGGACAAGAGGAAACCTCAGAATTGGTTGGTTCGGTGTCATGGGGCCTCTATTTTTCAATACACAATCAGTAATCAACTATTTTACATACTTGTTTTCACAAACAACCACTGTAATTATAGCTATTAGAATAAAATCTTCTAAATATTAAAAGTGTAGCTAGCAGGTGACTTTCTAGTAGATGTCTGTTCTCATACTGAGTTGTCTACGTCAAAAATATGTCGTGCTTGCCCCCAAAACTGAGGTATTATACAAGTTGGAGTTGTTACAGTGATTACATCATGTAATTAAATCTGTTACATAAATAAATGAGGGCAGAAAATAATTTTTTCTATGAAAACTCAGCTGAATGCTTTGCAAATGATTTGAAAAATAGTGAATTGATTTAAAAAAATTGCTGAATGAAGTGTGGGAAAGTTGTTTTTGTTTTAAAAAATTTGAGAAAAGAGTTGTCATTTAAGGAGTTGGAGCTGCTTGGGCACTGCCATCCGCAAGGCAGCTTCTGTGGATGCTGTGTTCATGCCCCCTGGGCAGATTCACCCCTGGCACAAAACCAGGGCCGGGAGCAGCAAGATTTTTTTCTGATTAAGAAAAAAGGTCAGCATACAGTCCAAGAATGAATGTTCACTGTAGCAGTAAGACAGACAGGTTACTGCAGCAGGCGAGCTGCCTGGTGGATGAAACCTCAGCTGCAGCCCAAGAAAAAGAAACAAATAGCCTGATTTCTGGTCTTCAAAACCTTATCCTCTGGGTCCCAGGAATAGTGAGTGACCTTTCACTTGACTATGCCTCTCAGCTAGCAAATCTTCAGTTCCCTCACATAATGCCATTTTGCAAACACATCAAAGGCTCTTGCTTCTTCCAAAGTGGGGGCAAATGAAACCACGAACCAACCCTTCATTGCTCTAGAATGATCTGGAAACAGGCTTTGGCAGAAATGTTCATTCCAGGCACCAGAGAAAGTGATACTTCTTATAGATGGCACACATTTTGTGAGGAATCCACAAATTTTCACTGCTTATCTGGATACCAGTTGGGAAAGACATTTTGACAAGAGAGTCCAACTTCACATGGCCCAATGAGAAGGGGGAGTGAGACTGCTGAAGGAATCAGTGCAACTGTCTTTCAAACTGCGCTGGATTACAAAACTGGTATCGCCAATTGTCCTGATATCATCTCCATCCCAGACCGTAGAGATACCTTTGGTATCTCTACGGTCTGGGATGGAGATGATTACCTCTGCATTAGCACTTAACTCCATCTGATATCAAGATCTGAGTGGTTTACTGAATTAACTGTCTAATGACAATGCTCTCAAGCAGTTTGATTACTTCCTTGGAGAACTGATCCTGCCCATCATGACAGGCTGTGCCAAGAAAGGGAAGAGTGCCACACTGTGGTGCTGATGGATGAGGATTCTGTGGACTGGGATGAAGACCACCCACCCCTTACCCACGAGGGAGGAAAATTCACAAATTCTTTCTAGCTTCACACTCTACAGATTCTTCAAATATATTGAGAATCAGAATGTTGGAAAACCAGGGCCTGAAAATCATCCACATTGGAATTGACAGTTACCCTACTTATAAGGAAAAAATTAAGAGAAGACCTAGTGGTTGATCTGAAGTAATCTACAATTACATGCAGCACTCCTTTATCCAGATGCCATGGGAAAAGCAAGAAGGAAGGAGTTTCCATATGGCTCTCCGGTGTGTCTGGAGCAAATCCCTCACTAATCTGGTAGCTGTCGGAAAAGATGTCTTGGAAGACAAGGAGATATTAAGGCACCAGCTGCCCCCAAGTGGATACATTTGACTAGCTCAATGCCCCACTTTCTCAGATGGCTTCTAACAACTATCAGGATTAGGGCCAGCTATATGGGTCCACCCTTCTTTGAAGCTCTTCTCTGTCTGGGCTGCCCAAAGCCAGTCTTACCCATAAGTAAGAGGCATGCTTTCCCACTATCCTTTCCCTTTCTCCCATAATTAATGTGCATCCTTTTCAGTATATCTGCTTCTCTGGCAGGGGATGAGAAAGCACTTACTGGTAATTAAGGTACAAGCTTTGCAGCAGCCCTGGTAACATAAAAATTTAGGTCTGCTACTGTTCACTGAATCTTTGCATAACTGTAAAAGCAGAGAAGAAATTCAAGACTCTTGTTGCCTCATATTCAGCAAACAGTTCTCATTCTTTATGCTTTTGCGTGTTTTGTTTTATACCAGGCACATTACTTAGCAGTAAAGGGACCAAACTTAAAAGGAGACCATCTGTATCTTCTACAAATAGGCACTTAAAGCATTCTCAATAGAGGTTAATAAAGATGGCATTCTTGGGGGCATCTGTGCCCAGACTGCATTAGGGAAGAACTAGGCTCTCATTCAATATGTCTAAAAGGAAATTCTTAGGTGCTTAACTTCAGTTTTGTTTTTTCATTAATTCAATGCATAATGCAAAACCATACAGGTTCTGTGACAGGAAGAAGGATAATGGCATAACAATGTTTATGAAACCTTGGCTTCAGGGTGTTTGAGCCTAAATAAACTGATTAGTTTTGAAGGAAACTCAATTCAAGTAGAAAAACCTTGCCAGGTCAGGCCACTTTAATTATCCTGGTTTAGAATCTGGTGTGAAGCCACAGGTCTTCACCCTAGAGCAGCAAGTTGCTATAGGTGTGGCTGGGAGACCTTAGACATGATTTAAAAGCCTTTAAGATGTAGGCAAAATTTTCTCACAAGGGCTCAGTTTCTCAAGACTTATAGGAAGACTTATAACAGCTCCAGTGAGGGAGCATTTGGGGTAAAGCAGATGGGGAAATATCACCTGTCCAGGACTGGCTGCAGTACAGGATTTTTCTTTTCACATTTACGGAATTTTTTTTGGATACCAGAATATTTTAAATAGCCTATCAGCTGCTCACACTGGGTAAGAAACCATACTAATGTCATCCTCAAAGGAAGGATGAGTTGAGGGGAAATGAGAACTAGTAATTGTGTTTGATCTGTCAGCTATGTGTTGATGCATCGTACGACAGCCCAGATCACTCTCCCTGGCACTGAACCACCTTCCCTGATGTCCCCATGGCTAGAGCCAGATGTGTCATGGGATTATCTCCCATTTTGTGGTACAGGTTGGCCTTCCAATCACCTACCTGGAGCACTTACTCGTCATAAATTATGAAGAGGCACACAGTTTCCTCCAAGTTCTTTAAGATAAGAGCACGACTGGTTTTCTTAAATTCTATTCCTAGAAGATACTACAGGGCTAGCTACTTGATTCTGTTTATGATTGCACTTTCTCTAAAGGTGAAGTCAGATGGGTGTTGAAAGCTGCACTTTCCAGGCTTGAAGAACAAGAATGTCTTAACTCTGTGCATGTGGTTAGAATCACAGTGGAAATCAATGCACTGTTCCTTACTCTGTAAAAAGTAATAGGGGTCAAACGGAATCATCCACCTTCTATAGATTTCTGATTACTACTGGCATCCACTTGTAAGGCTGATGGCCAGGGTTAAGGTTTAGGGTTAGGGTTACTTTGTAGCCAGAGGGTAGTTATATTTCTGTGAACCTACTGACTCATACTTGAGGTCAGGTTTGGCTGTGACCTTACCAATATACATTCATCCCCACTAGTAGTTGACCAGCCCAGTTATTGTTTAATGGTGCTTTCTTTACACTTTGCAGTTGACTTCCATGTCATCACAAAGGAAATTTGACTGTTTGTGTAGTCTGTGATACACATAACTCCTGTTATACAGCTAATGTATTTCTAACATTTAGTAAGTGTCAACACACTGCAGCTAATACTCTAATTTAATTAGTCCTTCCTTAGGTAGAAAGCCAGGTATGAAAGGATGGCACATACTTAACACTTTTTTCTATGTACATGATTGATTTACTCAGGCTTTCAAGAACTAGATCTTTTTTTCCCCACATTGTGTTAACGTGCTTTTGGCCCCAACCCTATGGAACACCTGTGGAGGTAAATCTGCCAGTGTCACCAAGTGGTGGTAACTGAGGTTCCTGCTGAAGAGGGAGGTTTCTCCTGCACCCCACATTCTCCTAGCCTAGAGCTCAGCATCACTGTAATTTGGTGGCTCCTCTTAAGTCATAGTGGCTCTGTTTCCAGGGCCAGGACATTGTTCCATAGCAGGACCTCTCAGGTCTCACAGGGATGTGGGCTGGGTTGTGGTCATTCCCTTCAGAGTCAGTTATTGGCCACCTGGGCAAGAAGTGCTTTTAATAAAAAATGTGGGACTCAGGTTTGGTGTTTCTTCTAAGTGCCTAAATAAGTAAACCAGGCAGTTTATACAGAAACATTTTCATACAAAAATAGTTTTACCCAGACTGACTTGTCAGAGGTATCTCAGCAAGCCAAAACGAACCTGAATTTGAAGTTGAGAATGCACGTTTCTGTCTGTATCATATCAGTTGATGCAGTATAGCTGAATAGGGCACATTTGCCATTGAGGATGCAGAGAGGAGTGAAGAAGGAGACAGTGTGAATATGTGTCTGGTGATATGACTTAATGATTTCTCCAAAGTGGAGGCAATGTATTGAAAGAATGACAGCAAAAGGTAATGAAGCTAGAGAGTAGCTGGATTACTACACAAAATATGAAATAGCCAATATTATTTTAAAGTAAAATCCAAGAGAATGGTGTGCTATCTAATGTATACAGAAATAAGGAGTTCCAGCCAAGATAGATGTGTGGGTAGAAATGCTTCTCTTCCTCACACAACCAAAAGAAGGATACCAACCAATTTAAAAACAATAAATAACCAGAAGTGCCAGAAAATTAAACTGCATGGAACTCCAAAAACCAAAGAGTTAAAGAAACATTTATCCAGACCAGCAGGAGGGATGGAGATGGACAGCAGAGCTGAGAGGACCCGCAGCAAGGTGGCACACGGGCGAGGTGGGGCTGGCTGAACGGCAAATAAAGACTCAATACCTCTAGCTCTGGAATCCTGTGGGAGTTGCAAAAGCGGAGGAAACTCCCAGTCTCACAGGAGAGTTCCCTGGAAAGTGGGGCTAGGGCGGAGCTAGCTAGCAGCATTGTTCCCTCTCTGACCCCTCCCCCAGATACAGTGCCACAACACAGCTAAGAGGGTTGCCCCACCCTGGTGAATATCTAAGACTCTGTCCCCTTACAACATAACAAGTGTGCAAGACAAAGAAATAATGGCACAAATGAAAGAACAGATCAAAACTCCAGAAAAGGAGCTAAGTGACTAGGAGATAGACAAACTATCTGATGCAGAGTTCAACACACTGGTAATCAGAATGCTCACAGAATTGATAGAGCTTGGTGGCAAAATGAAGAAATGAAGGCTATGCAAAGTGAAATAAAGCAAAATATACAGGGAATCAACAGTGAAGGGAAGGAAACTAGGACTCAAATCAATGATCTGGAACAAAAGGAAGAAATAAACATCCAACTGGGACAGAATGAAGAAATAAAAATTCAAAAAAATGAGGAGAGGCTTACGAACCCCTGGGAGAACTATACACATTCCAATATCCAAATCAGAGGGATGCTTGAAGGAGAACAAGAGCAAGAAATTGAAAACTTATTTGAAAAAATAATGAAGGAAAACTTCTCCAATCCAAAGAAGAGAATAGACTTCTAGGAAGTCCAGGAAGCCCAGAGAGTCCCAAAGAAATTGGACCCAAGGAGGAACACACCAAGGCACAACATAATTGTTACCCAACATTAAAGATAGAGAATCTTAAAAGCAGCAAGAGGAAAGAAGACAGTTACCTACAAAGGAGTTCCCATAAGACTATCAGCTGATTTCTCAAAAAAAAACCGTGCAGGCAAGAAGGGGCTGGAAAGAAGTGTTCAAAGTCATAAAAAAGGACTAAATCCAAGATTACTCTCTCCAGCAAAGCTATCATTTAGAATGGAAGGCCAAATAAAGTGCTTCCCAGATAAGGTAGAGTTAACAGAGTTCATCATTAGCAAGCCCTTATTATATGAAATGTTAAAGGAACTTATCTAAGAATTAGAAGAAGATCAAAAACTATGAACAGTAAAATGACAACAAACTCATAAGTATAACAACTGAACCTAAAAAACAAAAACAAAAACTAAGCAAACAACTAGAACAGGAACAGAATCACAGAAATGGGGATCACATAGCGGGTTATCAGTAGGGAGGGGAAGAATGGTGGGGGGCGGAAGTCACAGGGAATAAGAAGCATAAATGGTAGGTACAAAATAGACAGGAGGAGGTTAAGAATAGTATGGGAAACAGAGAAGCCAAAGAACTTATATATACAACCCATGGACACAAACTAAGGAGGAGGTAGAATGCTGTTAGGAGGGGGGTTGTAGAGCGGAGCGGGGAGAAAGGGGAGAAAAAAATTGGGATAGTTGTGATAGCATGATCAATAAAATATACTTGAAAGAAAGAAAGAAGCCCAGGAAGGATATTTGCAAATGGTGTTCCAAGAGGTCCTTGTGTAAGTAAAAACAATCAGAACACAGGCTTTAATTCAAACTGTCAGTGTGATATGGAGCCTTTTTTATCAAGTAAAAATAGAAAAAAGGGATTTGAGTAATTTATTCAATGCCATGACTTACCATCATTCTGAAATTGTTAAAGTG
>VMDR010031880.1:0-11904 GCA_007922815.1 Macrotus californicus | reverse complement strand
GTTGGCTTGAGAAGCTTTCTCCCTTGATGCCTCTGAGCTAAGTGTTTAGTTTAAATTCTGAGATTAAAACCAAATATTAAAATGCTGATTCTATGGTACAAGAACAAAGCTTTCCTTCACTCTTTATTGCTCTCCTAAGTGCTTACAATTTTTAAAAGTGTGGCTTTTTTTTTGAATGATACTGAGGATATAATTTCAAATATGCAATCAAGTCACTTTATTGGGTGACATCATTTCCATCAAATGAATTTTCTCCTGGTCCTGAGCAAATGTAAATAACTGTGAATGTCAACCAGCTCACTGAGCAAGCATGATTTAAAGTGATGAAGTCATCTGGGATGGTAGTATTGGTTACAAACAAAATTTGGCATATATGTTTGCATGTGAGACTTATTGCAGAATATCTGTACTTTCCAGTCAGGTATACAGTTCTTTGGTTTTCACATGAACCCTTTTAAGATCCCTAATTTAAACAGTCTCTATATAATTTACCATTTCAGGTCATAAATTTCTACCTGGGAGTTTAGATGCTCACTCCCCATGAATCTTCTCATTTTTAATCACTACATGGGGCATGTCTCCTTTTGGACTCCAAGCTAGGTTAACATATCATTTGAAAAGTAACCCTACTGGTTTTGCACCCTGACTGGTGTGGCCCAGTGCATTGAGCATCATCCTGCAAACTGGGGGGTTGCTGGTTCAATTCCCAGTCAGGGCACATGCCTGGGTTGTGAGTCAGGTCCCAGATTGCGGACATGGGAGGCAAATGATCAGTGTCGCTCCCACTCATTGATGTTTCTCTCCCTCTCTTCCTCCCTCCCCCTCTACAAATAAATAAATAAATAAACAAACAAGCAAATAAATAAATAAATGAAACCCTACTGGTTTCAAAATTTATTAAAAGCTAAGATAAACCAAGGTGATGTCAGAGGAATCCACCCTGCATATAAAAATTAAGTATATTGTATTTTTAAACCTTGCTTATCAAAACCAAAATTAGGAACTCTCCAGACATTTGCACTGTCAGCACATATGTTTAAAACCAATGTTTATACCAGCTATTTGGGTAGATGTATAGTGGAAAGGACCTTACCAGTATCTCCAACTTAATCAAATAATGACAAATATTTATTGAATATCTTTACTTTCCAATTATGCTTAGAAAAAATTATGATGTACTTTAATAGTGATGATTAGAGATAACACTTGTCACTTTCCTTGCATCACTCTCAGGGCCTTACGTTCATCTTTCTAATGACTCTGTGAGATGGGTGCTCCGGTAATCAGTCCCATTTTACAGTTACGGGAACTGAGGCACAAAGAGGCCCTGCAGCCGGCCAGAGGTCACAGAGCTTCCCACAGCAAAGCTGGGATTTGTACCAGGTCCTGGCTCCAGGGTCTGTGCCCTCAATTACCATATCACTCAGCCTTTACAAGTGAACTAATGGCCCAGCTAAGAACTACCTATAATCAAAGACAAAGCTCAGAGAATAGTAAAAATTCCAGATGAATTTTGTCCAGGTTCAACTTTTGATTCTACCCATAATGAAATATGTGATATTAAGCAAGTGACCTGACTTTCCTGAGGTTTAGTTTTCTCTTTTGAAAAATAAAGAAAATAATGCCTACTTCAATGGGTTGTTGTAAAGATTAGGAATACATACATGCAAACATACATACATACATACATACACATATACGAGGGGGGAATGCCCAAAAACTGGAATTATCTTCTGGAAGGTGGGCCCCTTGTAGTGTAAGCTTGTAGTTCAGCAGTTTTTGATCAAAAAACAGCTTGAACATCGTGCCCCACCCTCCCAACTCACCCAGTCTCGCCCCAAGCGACTTTCTTTTTGTTTCCCCTGATGAAAAAGTCCTCAAAGGGAAACATTCTGCCTATGTAGAAGAGGTGAAACGCCAGAAGCACTAAAAGGCCTCAAAATCCACAAGTTCAAAAATGTTTTGAGCAGCAGGAAAAAGTTGTGATTTGTGTATTGCATCAAATGGACAGTACTTGGAAGGTGACTGAAGTTTAAACATGTCAGAATAAATATGCAATTTTTTTTATAAATAAATTTGGGGTTTTGGGGGTCTCCTGTCATATATTTCTAGATAGATAATTGCCCTATAAGGTGTCATATACATAGAAAAAATTAAAATAAGGATACTTCATTTATTATTAGTCTTTTTATTAGTTTCAATATAAAACAGAAACTAGCCTCAGAAACTAGTGGTTACTGTGGTGGTTGAAGGAGAACTAGCCATTTGAACACCAAGTTCAGCTTTCTCACTGTGAAATTTTGATCAAGTCTTTGAATCACCTGAATGCCAAGATTCCTTTTCACCTCTGCGCTACACTGAATATTGAATATATGAATTCCTTCTATTGCCTCTAATTAGGGACAGAGTGGTTTTTTTACACCCTAAATGTTTATGTTGAAACAGTTTCCCTCAATGTGATGATGGAATTAGAAGGTGGGGCCTTTGATGGATAATTAGGATTCGATGAAGTCCTAAGGGCGGAGCCCTCATGGATGGGATTAGAGCCCTTGTAAGAGTTTCAAGAAAGCTTGCTTCCACTCTGCTGTCTACTTTGTGACTCTACCGTGGGAAGGAAGTACCTGCAACTCAAAAGATGGTTCTCACTACAACCTGACAGTGCGGGCAACCTAACCTCAGATTTCCAGCCTCAAGGATGGTGAAAAATAAGTTTCTGTTGTTCATGAACTGCCCAGTCCATGGTACTTTATCACAGCAGCTCGGACAGACTAAGATACCTCCTATTCCCCAACATGAATGCTGCTCCTTTTTATTCTCACCCCAGATGAGTCTGATCCTGAGAAGACATATGCCCTGCTCTCTGACCTCAAAAGAATGACCGACACGGCCTGAATCTCCCTTGGAAAGAAAGATGCAGTGAGCCTCGGAACATTGCAGTTATTGGCTTAGAGTGAGTTCTGGAATCTAAGAAACCAAGCTGGGGGCGGGGGAAAGCAAACTAAGTGCCAATGGTAATTCAAATTAGAAGAATAAATAAAGAGAAAATACATCAAGACCTTGAAGGGAACTGAGAGTTAACATGGAAAACTAAGGCCAAGTCCAAAGGGCAGAGACTTAGGATTATGGTTCAAGAAAGAAATCAGGAGACAGAAGAAATTAGGATAAGAGCTCCAGTGGCTCAGTGAAAACCTAGAATATATGGGTCAGCTTCCCAAAACGACGCCAGAATCTTTTTGTAAGGTGCACAAGTATGCTGGACAAATAGCAGCACAGCAAAAGCACACAATACCCTCCATGATATAATATGGTGCACTCTTCCCAACCAGGACTTCTCAAATTAAAATCTTCTCAGATTAACCCTGGCCAGTGGCTCAGTTGGCAGGAGTGTTGTCATGTACACAAAAAGGTTGTGGGTTTGATTCCCAGTCAGGGCACATACATACATAGGTTGCATGTTCAATCCCTGATCAGGGTATGTAAGGGAGGCAACCAGTTGATGTTTCTCATATCAGTGTCTCTCTCTCTCTCTCCCCCACCCCTTCCTTTCCTGCTCTAAAATCAATAAACATATCCTCAGGTGAGGATTACAAAATAACTTCTCAAATTGAACTGCAAATTCCGATTCTGTAAATCTGAGCTGGGGCCTCAGATTCTACATTGCTGACAAAATCCTCAAGGGACTGGCTACTGGCCAAGGGACCACACATTGAATGACAAGGTCCCCAATACCCTTCCTCTGATATTGGCATTTTTCTTCTACCAGAGGTACTCTGGTTTCACCAGTAGAATCTTCTGCCATTCTTCCATTTCTTTAACCTATATTCCCTGCTTCAACTTCCAGAAGAAAATCTTACTCCATTTTTGAGCAGTGAGGGACCTCTGCTCCTTTTCTACCAATTCGGGTTCTATGACACAACACCTGCTTCTGTGAGAACACCAACTGTCTGCATGAGCTGGGGCAGTGGTAGGGAGTGTAGGCATGTACATGGGGAATGGAAGCAAGCAAATAAGAGAAGCTGTAATTGTGAGTAAAGATCAACCTCCAATATTTCTAAGATGGAATTTTATGAAATACTGTGATAGGTGATATATAGGTCTAGAGAAGTATGAGCACTGTGGTATGAATGGCATGTTTTGGCTCCCCCAAAATTCCTGTTTTGAAACGTAATCCCCAATGTCATGGTGTTACAAGGTGGGACTTCTGAGAAGTCATGAGATGAGTTTATTAGGAAGAACTAAGTGAGTTGAAAACAAAAGTTTCAGAAGCCATAGAAGGACAACAAGTCCCTCAGACCAGAGAGAAGGGGAAATTTATTCCACCCGCCTCTAGACTCTTGTTTGAGTCTGTAGAGGCCTCAGAGGTGCAAACGCATACTCCTGATGTGAGAAGCAAGTCACCTGCCCGTTGCTTGTGGTCTAACATGGTTCCTAGCCCACAGCCTTCCATTTCATAGCTGGAAGTCTATAAGAGATGCCATAAAGTACCACCATAGCTGGTGACCTATAGAAACCTCACTGTAGAAAGAGTCTTGCCCCTCTACTTTCAAATACTCAAGCAAGACATTGTTTCTAGTCTTATTAGGACAGAAAATCTGGATGGAATAAGATTGAACATAAGTGTTCTGCTTGTCCCAGGGAGTAAGAAAATTGGCCAGTCTCAAAAGAAAGAAAGAAAGAAAGAAAGAAAGAAAGAAAGAAAGAAAGAAAGAAAGAAAGAAAGAAAGAAAGAAAGAAAGAAAGAAAGAAAGAAAGAAAGAAAAAACGATGAAATATTAAGGCATGGAATGGCCATGTCTGTACAAAGAAAATACCAGGCTGTCAACAGCTTGAGATCAAAGGAAAAATAAGGCGTGTTAAGCTTAAAATTACTAATTTATGATTAAAAGTTAATTTTTCATCACAGTTTCTTGGCTTACATGAACCACCAGGATAAAATTACAAAATGAAAGTAATGCAGAGGTTTTAAAAAGTTCCAAAGAAGAAAGCTCCTTATCGAAACTCCCTTAGGGTTTATTTCAATATATTTGTAATGACCTTTTGTCTATATCTGGCACTCCAGGTACCAAGGAGCACGGAAGACGCCTGAGGGTCCTTGGCCCAGTCCTGTAGCTTCTAGGAATCTCAGGGTCCTTGTTTTGGAAGACTGAAGACATTAGATTTGATGACTTTTAAGATCTTTATCAATTCCCTGTTTAAGTGTAGCTATATTTCCCTTTCACTCATTATTTCAAAAAGTCTAAACCCAAACATGCTATCAGCCACTCAAAAAGTAACAGTTTCACTGGGCATGCATTTGCTCAAAAGCCTAAGTGAAGGTCCTGCCACATTAAAATAAACTATTAAAGAGAAACATAAACACAATTTAAACTGAATGCATATCCATGTTGAGTTTACTATTCCATAATGAATGGCCCATCAGTTAAAACAAAAAAAAGGGGGGGGAGGGAAAAAAACAAATATATTAGTGATACATAAAGAATTCAAAGTTTCCAGAGAAAGAATGAAGTAATAAGCAGTAAACAGATAAGTGGAAAATCTAATTGTAAAATTTCCAAGTGAATTGTTTAGTAGTTGCTTCAGGGAAAGAAGAGTTAATGGCTTGTCAACATGAAGCCATAGCAGCTTTTCTGCAAATATCGCCACTCAAATATCAGCTAGTGCTCAAAGGCTAAACAAGACAGTGCCTACAGAACTACACGTTTTCTGTCAAAGACGCTGTATTTATAGATGAAATTGGCCTTGCCACAAAGACAAAATTGCACTTTAGAAAGTTAATGAGAAACTTTTCATTGAACTGAACAGCATGCATTGTATTTTAATAGCATAATACTTTCATGACTGTTTCCATGGCATTCACTCAGCGTAATAATTTATCTAAAAATTAATTAGGTGGTTGAGCAACAAATTAAAATATGAAATGCCATTTTACTCATATAATTATTTCATAATTATTTAAATGTTATATTTTTAATATACTTCAGAAATCTTCATAAGTAATTAGCTTGTTATCTGTAAATGTAATTCTTATATTTGGTTATTTTTACTGATTGAATTAACCAATGCTTCCACTTCCCTGGAGCCACCAAAAAGTTGAAAAATTAAAAGACAAAAAAATAGCATAATTTTTAAATAATCAATTCAGAGCAAGGTTGAAGAATGCTAGAAGCACTTTTTTTTACAGAATCATTTGATAGGAAATTTTTAACATGGTGCTCTAACACTTCTAAATATTTTGTATATCCTGCAAAAAAGGATATTTCCTGTGTATTCACAATATAACTGTCAACGTCAGAACATGTACATTAATATATTATTTTAATCCATTCCACAGACCTCATTCAAGTTCACTAATCGCCCCCATAGTGTCCTTCGTGGCTTGAGGACTCAGTTCAGAATCCCATGTTTTATTTAGTTTGCATGTCTCATTTGCCTCCTTTGCTCTAGAACCATTGTATAATCTCTCATTGACTTTCATGACCTTGGCATTTTTGAAAATGACAGGTTGGCTATTTCTCAGAATACTAATCAAATTTGTGCTTGTTTGATATTGCTTTATGATTAGATTCAGATATTTCCTTTTTCAGAATTATTATATAAGTAATGTGTATTCTCCTCATGGCTTAAGTTTAAATATTCCTCTACTTCCTGTTTGCATGAACAAAACATATTTTGGTATTCCTTTTTAATAATTCCAGCTCTTGGACACAACAAGGACCTAAAGTATTTACAAAATATTAAATAATAAAAAGATTTTTTAAACCATCAAAGGTGTCCTCTCATTTGCCTAGGAAGAGCGTTTGCACTTCTAACTCGCAACGATGCAGTTTGTATACATTTGTCTCACTGGCTGTTCCCTATCAGCTTTAAAATATTGATAGAATTATCTTGTACATTAATGCAAAGGAAGTAAAACGGTTGATACAAATCATTGAATAAAAGCCCTTATGTGTGGAAGGCATGATGTTTTAATAAAGAAAAGCAGTCCCCCCACACAGCCATCATCAGGTTGAAGAAAAATCTATTTTCTGCTCTCTGGTATTCCAAACAACAGACACGATGTGCCACTTTTCCATTTACTTGAATAATAGCTTTTAGAACCGTTGCAAATCCCCTCGTTTGTATTTCCTCCACAAAGCGTCTCAATAAAAGGCAGAAGCTATGTTAAATAACATGATGGATCTCAGCCCTGCCCTATTTTTCTCACATCCCCCATCCCGAGGAGGTCTAGAGATTTCTCTAAACAGTAGGGGGTCATGGAGACCCCAGCTCTGATTGAAAACATATTGAGGCGTAATGGACCACTAGGGCACGTATCTTGGGTGACGTGGAGAAAAATCCTGCGGCTAGCCCCTGTTTCCCTGGGGAGGCATCGGTGCTTGGGTTGGGACTGCCCATTACACTTCAATCCAGTCCTTCACAGGGCTGCATGGCTTGGAAGAGCCAAGCTGCCATATGGCATATTAAACATCTCTCCTAATAAATCTAGCTAAGCAGGCCATTCCTTCGAGCTGCTTTTTTTATATGTGTGTGTATAATACAGTTTATTGGTTGTTACCAACATCTGGGCCAGGAACTGAGGACAGGATGTCTCCTACACTGAGGATGCTGGTTCCCTATTATCTGCATCATTGACTTTGAATGTTAGGAAGTATATTTTCCTGCTGATGCATAGCTGCCTTATGGGATCCTGTAGAAATAAAACGTACAATGAGATGCGGTGCTGACAAAAAGAGAGAGGGGTGCTTAATCCCCTTTTATTGTATTTTTATGATTAAATTGCTAGAAAATATATATATATTATTACATATTTTTATATACATATATATGTAGTGAAACCAGAGCTCAAGATAAGTATGATTTCTAAAATGGTTGTCAAAATATTACTTATTTAGCTGAATGATACAAGGCTTGCTTCTGTGGTCATCTAAAAACATTAATCATCTGGCATATTTTAATGTGGATTCAGGAGAAAATTAGTTTATTTATTTTCAATAATTCTTCATCTCACTTCTGTCACTGCTAGAAGGAAAAGACAAAGGAATGGAGCTTAGTAACAGAATACACACTACTGAGTCTTTCCTAAGATAGTATTTTGTCACAAAAAGACAGGGACATGGCCAAAGTTATTGCCATACCTGTAAAGGAAAGTTTTCATCTGAAACACATGATTCTTCATGATGTTCTCACAACTAGAGAGACAGAAAATCGCCAAGGAAAGAAAAATGTGATGGTATGTCCATGTGGTTCCAGCCAGCTCTATTTCTACCGTGGGGCTGAAGTTTGAGAAGGGACTGGGATATTCACTTGGTTAGTCTGGTGGTGTGTTTTTAAGTAAACTATTTCTTTATTTTAAGTAAACTATTTCTTTATTTTAAGTGTCATGATCTTGTTCTATAACTTATTGTCTTGATGTTATAAGTGGAATCAGAAAAAAGATAATTGATATGTACTGGTTTTATAAATGTTTCTGTTGGTTCTCATCTCCTTTTCCATATTATTTAATGTCATGAGCCAGTCCTCTCTGGCTTCACTTTAGATTGATATATTTACTGCACCATTCCTTTATTTCTGGACCCCAAATCACACATCTGGCTTCTGAGATATCATGACAACATGATCGGGCTATATTCCAAGTATATATTTCCTATATTAGATTCCAAAACTCTTCAGAAACCACAAATATTTGAATAATGGCCTTGAAAAATGCATGTCAATATCTTCAGAACAGTCAAGATACTCTGAGATAATAAAGTCTCTGAATGGTGTGCATTGCCAAAGTGCTGTATCTGGAGCCTTGATAAGATGTTTTTCCAACTCCATGAAAGTAGAGCAGGATGGGAAAGGTGAGATAACCAGAGAAGGTATAAAAAAATATGGAGAGGTGGAAGTGAATCAGGGGTAGACATTTACCCTACTTAATATGGCAAACCATTTGTCATTAAATAAATGATTCCATTGTCAAAGTCAGTAAAATCCTGTGAACTAGCATGCCTGAGCTTTGCTGATTTCTCCACCTACAGGGGAGGTTAAATTGCTTTAACCACCAGGTGGCAATGACTCACCACTTTCCAGGATGTATACTTTCTTACGTGGCCACATTCTGCCTTGGATTCAAAGAAGACACTTGGCCCACTAGTGACATCTCAGGTGCTAATTTGTCAGAACAGAATGAGTTCTGCCCTGTTTAGCAGTAACTACCATGGCTACATACTGAATTTGATGATGAAAACCACAGTTACTTGTGGGTCAGTGTAGAAACACCAAAGCCTGGCCTAATGGTAGCATTGAATGAAAGTATGTGCCTGATTTCCTTTCTTTTCACTGCAATTAATTCAAGAAGGTCATTACTGGGAATTTTAATATCTCTCTCTCTCTCTCTCTCTCTCTCTCTCTCTCTCTCTCTCATATCACCTACTGCCCTATACCATTCATGAATCCAGAATTATGAACCTTAACTTAGCTCTGGGAATAATTAAGGCAGAGGAACTTTAAGAAATAGTTGAAAGGAATATTCCAAGAAGATCAAACACAGGGGAAAAAACTGATTCCCACTAAGCAATACAGAGTAGAGATCAAGTACAGGAGTCCTGTAATCAGATTTGGCTGAGGATGGAATCTGTCTCCACCCCTTACCAGCAGTTGATCTTGATTTTGAATCTGAAATCCCATACCTCAGCATCCTCATCTGTAAAATGAGGATGCTGTTGTGAGAATAAATAATCTAATATATGTAAATCATTTCAAACTGCAACATATTTATATGCTTAGAAAAACAAACAAAAGTCTCATGATATTAGATCTATGATCAAGCTACCTCTTATTCCCCAATGGTCTTATCATGTTGATTATGTTATAAATAGAAGAATTGATTAAAAACAAACAAACACCAATGCTTCATTTTAAAATTGTGCCTATGGTGAGTAATTATGGTAATAATTGTAGATATATCCTCTGATGCTCAATAAACAGACTGGTTCATTAAGCATTTGAACCCCAGCTAAAAATAGAAAGTTCAGGAATGTCATTGACCCAATGCTACTTTCCAAGCTGATTTAAACAAAGGCAGCCCTATAGTTATCCAGGATACTCTAGAGCAGGAAGTTGCTGAGATGAAGGCTTAAACAAGATTGCTGAAAAATTCGACCTTCTAGCATGACTGGCAACAACCAATCTGCCACCAATGTGATTGTTTATGCTCATCAGCAGAGTTTACTGGGCCACTTTATTTCTGCTTGCTCTGAAACATTGTTGGGCAGCTGCCATTCTGTAAAGATAGCTGGTAAACATTCCTGAGACAGGCAATGCTTTTAGAACTGCTCTTGAGCTTTGCTAAATTGAACATGTGAAATAAAATTGTCCAGTGTGAAGGGGGAAAGCATTTTTTAGTCTGGCTGGAAGGATGAAATCATACGGGGGTAGCCGAAGCTGGCAGCCCTGATTGAGTCGCTGAGAAGCCCATCATCATTATTCATTCTGATTGATTAAAGAAAACATTCCGTTTATTTTCATGTGAGACATAGAGCTACATCTGGTGAGCTCTTGAATCCCATTTCGATTCACATGGGATTTTTTTATTATTATTTTGCAGAATAAAAATGGCTCTACTACAAGTATTAAAGGGATGAAAAATAACTCAACAGTTTTTTAAAAAAAAATCTTGCATGAGCACGAGAGAATAAAATGACAGGAAGAAAATGAACTATCATAGCCTAATCTTGCATATTTTGTGTAAGAAGGCTACACTGGAGTTGATTTTGTTGTTACTAGGTTAATGACATACAGTTCTGTCAAGCTGTTGACCCTGTTTTGGAGAAACCCACATGTATATATTTTAAATCTTTGGACTTCTATAGATAAAAGCTGTTTTATCATAAAAGGCATTCTTCTGAGAACCGAACTCTTCATATTAATAAATTATCTTTAGCTGTTTTTCAGTCCATCTCTGAACTGGAAAAGAACAAGTGATATTTTGTCCAAAGAACAAAAGAGAGAAGATCTCTCTCTTTGTCTTCACCTTTCCAAAATTTCATGTGTGCCTCCCATCTGTAGAACATAGTTTATGTTAAATGCTGCGTTAGGAGGGACATCTGAGAAAAGACTAGTTCTAGAAACTACCTAATTTTTAATGCTTTATAGCTGATAATGTTTTCACGATTCCTCACTGAAATGGTAACTCTCTGTAACACTACAGGGTTCATCATTTACCAAAAAAAATCTGTTATACTTGGGAAAAAAAAACACATATTATGTCAAACCACTGTCTCTTTTGGTAGATTGTAAAGTTATAGGAAAAGTTTCTCCTACGGTTTCCCTTGACCCTTGGTCATATGGAAGCACATTCAGAAGGAGGCTGACCAAACTGTCTAAAACAACAGAAAAGCCTTAAAATGCTTCATGTTGAGCAGCTATGTTTGAACTTGAAGAGGTTAGCACTCTAGTATGGTCTCTCTACTCAAGGAAAATGTCAATTAATTAAAGGTTTCTGGAAACGTAACGTATTTGGAGCACCATGACAATGATTTAGGGGAGGCTCTTTTTTCTTCTGATGCTTCAAAGGGTTTTTCCTTCCTGTGGAATTCTGAGCAACACCTAGTCCGCAGGGACCCTTCACGTGAGTTTGCAAAGAGCCTCATCTGGGCAGCAGCAGCGTTTGGACGTAAGGTTTGCAAGCAGCCAGTGACTCTGAGCTAATTTTTTTAATTCTTCCACTTTTCCAGGATGATACAACCCCCCTAGGTCACCGTGGCTTAGGAACAAGGGTCAGATTTTGTTTGCCTTTTTTTTAAATATATTTTATTAATTATGCTATTACAGTTGTCCCATTCCCCCCCTTCCCACCCTGCACACCCCTTCCCCCCATACTCCCCCTCTTTAGTTCGTGTCCATGAGTCATATATATATATA
>VMDR010031879.1:0-11899 GCA_007922815.1 Macrotus californicus | reverse complement strand
TCTTGAAATGATTACGTGGGCCTTTTCCTTCTGTTAATAAATGTGTGAATTACATTTATTAACTAAATGTTAAACCACATGTTGCCAGAGTAAACAGTTTGATCATGATATAATTTATATGTATATGGGGTTTATTTTTCATATGTTTACAATTTTTGTACGTATATTCATGGAAGATTGGCCTTTAATCTTTTTTCTTATATTGTCCTTGTCAAGGTTGGCATTGAGATTATTGACTTGGGAGCTGTCCTTCCGTTTTCTATTCTCTGAAAGAATTTAGATGAGACAGAGCTATTTCTTCCTTACTGACTGGAAGAATTCTGCATTGAAGCCATGTGAGCCTAGAATTGTTTGTGTGTTTTGTAGGAATGATTTTAATTGGCGTTTTCAAAGAACTATGTTTGTTATTCTCGGTTTTTATTTTCCCCACGTGTTTTAATTCAAAGCACTTCAGTGGTTCTTAACCTGGGCCGCCAATCCAGAATCAGCTACCTCACTTTTAAAAAAACAGCTGCCAAGGCCTTGTTAGGTTTGGGCTGGGACCCGGGTGCTTTCCTGCTTAGGAAGCATCACAGATGATTCTGATACAAGTCATGACTGAGAACTACTGCAGAGAACTTTTATGCCTACTAAGTAAGTGGCTTTTACATCGTCATCAACACACTGAATTCTGTGGTTTTATTAAAAGACTGTAGAACCTTCTTCAATAATAGTTTACAGGTTTCCATGCTCTCTGGATTAATGTTTTATCTTTGACACATGGCTCATGTCAAAATCAACTTTGATAAAGCATAGAAAAATATTTTTGTACAATTAATCTTTCCTTTAATTTCCATAAATATAACATTTTCCTAAAGTTTGCTCACAGCTCAACTTCTCAGCTGTTCACTCATTAACATTACTTTTCCCTGAACCATCAACAAAATGCAAAGACAACCTACTGATTGGGAGAAGATATTTGCCAATGATAAATTCAATAAGGGGTTAATATCCAAATTTATTTTTAAAAATTTATACAACTCAACACCAAGAGAACAATACTACTTAAAAATGGGCAGAGTACCTGAATAGACACTTCTCCAAAGAGTACATACAGATGGCCAATAGATGAAAAGATGCTCAACGTGACTGATAAGTTTAGGGAACTCTGGGACAACATCAAGCATAACAACATTCACATCATAGGGTAACCAGAAGAAGAAAGAGTAAGACATTGAGAACCTATTTCAAGAAAACTTCCCAACCTGGCAAAGGAAATAGACATACAATAAAAGTCCAGGAAGCACAGAGAATCCCAAACAAGATGAACCCAAAGAGGCCCTTGCCAAGACACTATGATTAAGATGGCAAAATTTAAAGAAAAAGAATCTTAAGAGCATCGAGAGAAAGAGAGTTACCAACAAAGGAACTCCCATAAGACTGTCAGCTGATTTCTCAACAGAAGCTTTTGCAGGCCTGAAGGGATTGACACAAAATATTCAAAATGATGAAAAGCAAGGACCTACAGCCAAGATAACCCAGCAAATCTATCATTTAGAATCAAATGGTAAACAGTTTTCCCAACAAGAAAAAATTATGAGAGCTCACCACCACCAAAGCAGTATTATTGTGGTTCCCTCCCATGCCCACCCCCCCCCACCCCACCCCCCCGTCTGCCACGGATGAGAATAAGTACCAAGACATGATCTGCTTGGGAGGAAAGGTGATGGATCTCTCAAAGGAGAAGGGCCAGCAGCCTGTTCCTCAATGGACTTTTCTTGGGTTCAGTCTGCACAGGAATACAGGTAAAGCTCATCAATCATTGTCAGGCAGCAATGGTCAAACAGTAGATCACATTCAGAGAACTAGGAGGGCTTATTCTGAGTTAGAATCGGTTAGCTAAAGGGCCATAAAGCTTTGGAAAGCAAACTCATTTCTTGCTTGGACCCTTATCAGAAAATTGAGGGCATTCTTAGCAAAGCAGTTTTCACAGGATTTTATGCATTTTTTCTTAGGCCTGATTGTCTGGGAACCACCCAATCCTGCCCAGGGCTGCATCACCCTCTGGCGTTGTTTCAGGCTTAAGTCAGGGGAAGTAAGGCAGCCAAGAGATTAGGAGACTTCTTGTAGACAGAATGAGGACTCAGGCTATGTCAAAGCCAAAGGGTGAGGGTCCATCATCCCCTTTTTCTATAGTCCCCCAAGTCCTTCCCTGAGGGCTTTGCAACCATGCCTGTCTTAGGTCATCCCTCCCTTGAGGAATCTTACCCATCATTGGCTAACCAGTCACTACCCCGGGCCAAGCAGGGTGAAGTGAAAGGGGGCAGAGGTGGTGCCCCTGCCGAGAAGATAAGCTTTGTCTCCTTAGCGGCTTATGGTTCCAAGGTCCTTTACTCAGCTTTAGCCAGAGGGGTTACAGCTTCTGAAAACAGGCAGGGCAGTTCCCAACATAACAAATGTTAAAGGGAATTGTTTAAGAGGAAAAAAAATGAAATATGAATAATAAAATGGCAATAAATACATCCCTATCAATCATCACTTTAAGTGTAAATGCATTATGCTCCAATCAAAAGACAGGGTAGCTGAATGGATAAGTAAACAACCCATACATATGCTGACTACAAGAGACACTTCAGATAGACACACAGACTGAAAGTAAAGGGATGCAAAAAGATATTTCTTGCATATATTCTGAGTTAGTGTTTTGAGTGTCTTCCGATATATTCCCAGAAGTAGGATTGCTGGTTCAAAAGGAAGCCAGTTAGAGAAAGACAAATACCACATCATCTTACTTTTATGTAGAATCTAATGAACAAAATAAACTGACAAAATAGAAACGGAGGCGTGGATTCTTGGGACAGACTGACAGCTGTCAGAGGGGAGGAGGTTAAGGGGCTGGATGAAAGAAGGTGAGATTACATACAGAAACCCCCACGTATGTGTACTACATAGACACAGTCAACAGGGTAGTAATAGCCAGAGAGAAAGGGGGTGGGGGAAAATGGAGACAGAAAGAGACTTTGCTGTGGGCGATGGATGCACAACGCAGTCTGCAGATGATGTTTTGTTGAGTTCTGCACTTGAAACCTGTATGGTGTTGTGAATGTCTGCCCAATAAATTCAATAAAAAAGTTACTTCATGCAAGTGGAAACCAAAAAAAAAACTGGGGTAGCAATACTTGACAAAATAGCCTTTAAGACAAAGGCTATATAGTAAGAGACAAACAAGGACACTACATAATGATAAAAGCATCAACCAACAAGAGGATCTAACCCTTGTAAACATGTATGTACCTAACATAGGAGCCCCTGAATATGTAAAGCAGATCTTAGTTGATATAAAGGGAGAGATCAACAGTAATGCAGTCATAGTAGGGGGCTTTAATACCCCATTGATATCAATGGATAGATCTTCCAGACCGAAAATCAATAAGGAAACAGTGGCATTAAATGGCACATTAGACCAGATAGATCTAATTGATGTTTTTAGAGTAGTTCCTCACAAAGCAGCATAATATACATTTTTTTTCAAGTGCACATGGAACATTTTCCAGGATAGACCACACATTAGGCCATAAAACAAGTCAATAAATTTAAGAAGATTGAAATCATATCAAGCATCTTCTCTGACCACAAAGACATGAAACTAGAAATCAGTTATAAGAAGAACACTGAGAAACACGCAAACACATGGAGGCTAAATAACACGTTACTAAACGATGAATGGGTTAACAATGAGATCAAGGAACAAATGAAAAAAATACCCTGAGACAAATGAAAATGAAAATACAACCCAAAAATCAATGGGACACAGCAAAAGCAGTCCTAAGAGGGAAATTCATAGCAGTGCAGGCATACCTCAGAAACAAGAAAAATCTCAAACAATCTAACCTTACACCTAATGGATCTAGAAAAAGAACAAACAGCCCAGGGAGAGTAGAAGGAAAGAAGGAATAAAAATCAGAGTGGGCATGTCCTGAATCAAGCTGCTTTGACCTCTTCAAATACAATGTCTCCACTGGAAATTTGTTTTCTCTGAGCAAGAAAATTTTGCCTGTGCAAACATGAACAAAATGACAATACATGAGTAATAAGTTACCCTAAAAGTTGGACTAAAGGATGTCACATTGTCAGGACTGCTGGTCCAGGGAACAGCAGATCCTGAATGAAGATCTTGACAACACAAGTCACTGCTGAGCTTGACTTGGTCAGAGCCACAAGCAAGTGTGACTGCACAAGAAATGGAGAGCAGAGAAGAGGTTTTGTCTCACTCTTTTGTGGATCTAGAACACTGACTCTTACAGTTGCCAATCCATATATCAAAATAATAGTCAGACTCAGCCTCAGCCTCAGCCTCAGCCTCAGCCTGCATCCCAGTGATGTGCAGAACACCTGAGTTAGTTAAGGTGTCTAGATCCAGGGAATTGGCTAGGGACCCTGGAGACCATCTGAGTCTGATTTAAATGACAGAAGATACTGGGTAGGGCTCCCAGGCTTCTGCTTAAATCACCGTACAGCAAAGTCACCAACACTAACACTGGTGTTCATGGTGCATGAGTCTAGCTGTTGCTCCCGTAGATACAGAGGGGAAGGGGGGCTGAGTCAGCAGACTGAAAGAGGAAACTGCCAACAAAGACATTTGTCAGAGATGGAGCAGGAACCAGGGTAAAGTTTCTTAGGAAACTCAGCATGCAAAGAATAAATTTGAGAATTAAGATCTTGCTCCTGAGGCCTGTACCTGTGCAGTGAGAGACAAGCATAAGTTGTAGCAGAGCCCATACCATGAGGGCACAGCCCCTGAGCCCCACAGTTGGGCTGGGCTGCCCCAGTCCTCTGCCAGAGAAGGGGCTGTCCATGCAAATGTGTGTCCCTCCAGGGACTGCCCAGCCCCTTCCTGAGTCCTGGTGCTGGAGCTCGGCTCACACCCAGACTGAGGACAGAGGTCAGCTTTACCCCTGGGGAGAGCTGTGGGAAGAAGAACCTGCTCAAAGCACTCTGCTAGGCTAGAGAAGACACATCTACTGAGTCCTCGTTTGTGGGCACCTGGTCCAGCCCCCAGGCCCAGGCTCCTTTGAATGAAAAATCCTCACTGAGCTTCTGTGTAGAAACCACAGTGCCCCCTAGGGGTCACAGGGCACACACCTCCCGGGTCCTAAACTCTGGAAGCCCAGCTGTTTTCTGCTGTCTCTATTCACACACCTGTGGTCTGACTCCTTGATACTGTGATTCTTATTCACTGTGCACTGAATTTTTTGGTTGTTCTGTTTGGTTTCTGAAACAGTCTCAACACCTTTTTTTTGTTTTTGTTTTTAATATATCTCAATATGTTAAATATTTTTACTTCCTTTTTGTTCATATGCAAAATGTATTTGCAACCAGTATTCCTAGACATAAAATTTTCAATTTAAATCTTAGAAGAAAATGCCGTATTTCCCAAAAGCTCTGACTAGTTTTTGTTAAAATAAATTTTTAATATTGACAAATAACAAAATTTTCAGACTTTTTTGGATAATAATCAGTCTTCTGCATCAACACTTCTACTTCTACATTTATTCGAGTTTGTTTTTTCCCCTTTGCAGGGATTTTTATTCTGTCCTAAAATGTCCACTTGCATTGTTTGTCATGTGGTGGTCAGGAGTCCGTGTGGACCGTGAGGTTAATGAAGACACCCGTGGTGAAGGGTGCTACAGCCAGGCTCCATCCAAGTCCTGGTTCTGATGCAAAGGCATCAGAAGCCACAGGCTGAGCCTGGTATTGTATAAATTGGTGACTGAAGTAGAGACATGCTCACAAGGACACTCTACAACTATCCTGGAAAATAACGTGTGAGCCTTGAGGCTGCAGTCCCTGTCGCAGGATGAATCCACAGGACGTTCCTGTCTTATGGTCCTCACAGGATTAGGTTGGCTTCACGCTGTCCATTCATTGTGTCTGAGAGGAGTTCTGTTCCTGAACATGGATATTGTGCAGTTTTGAGGTGAGTGCGTTGAGTGTGTTATTTCAGGAATAGCTAAGTCTACAATTTCTTCAAGTCAGTGGTGAGAGAGCCTGAAGCCTTAGCTGCTTACAACTTGGAAAAAGGAACACAGCAATGAAAAGATGTTCAACATCATTGATCTCTGGGGAAATGCAACTCAAAATTGCAATGAGATATAGAAGGGCTGTGATAAAAATGAGAGAGAAGAACATTTGTTGGTGAAGAAGAGAACTTGGAACCCTCATACACCGTTGTAGAAATGTAAACCAGTGCAGCCATATTGGAAAACAACGGACAGTTCCTCAAATAACACAATATAAAGTTCCCACATGACTCAGCAATTGCCTTCCTATATGTCTCCCCAAAATTAAAACATGAATCTACAAAAAAATAAAACAAAGATGTTCACACAAATGTTCCCAGCAGAGTTATGCACAATACACACAAGATGAAAACTAATCCAAATGTCCCTGGTGGGGTGAATGGATCAACAGAATCTGGTATGTCTACACAATGGATTGTGACTTACTGATAAAGAAATGAATTACCGATCCATGTCACAGCATGGATGGGCCTCAAAAACAACTAAGAACACAGTGAAACAGTGAAATACTAACACAGGACCATGAATTTCCTGGCTGCATTTATATGAATGAAGCATCTATATTGAGAGGGGATACAAATGTCCTAAAATATATTGTGGTGATGGCTACACAGACTTGTAAATACAGTAAACATCAATGAGTTGTACAAGGGAGACCCCTCCAAAATAGAATTTATATATAAAAATTGTATATTTTTTCTCACGTTTAAACTTCAGTCACCTTCAAAGTACTTTCCATTTGATGTAATACACCTATTGAGACTTCTTTCCGCTGCACAAAACAGTTTTTGAACTCATTGATTCTGATGCCTTTTAGTGCTCCTGCCTTTTTGTTTCACCTCTTCCACATCAGTAAAATGTTTCCCTTTGAGGACTTTTTCATCCCAGGAAACAAAAAAAAAAGTCGCTTAGGGCAAGATTGGGTGAATAGGGAAGGTGGGGCTTGGGGGTCATGCCATTTTGGATCAAAAATTGATCAACACTCAGTGTGGTATGGGTAGGTGTGCTCATAAATCACCCATCATGAAGTGGGCAAATGTGTTGAAAGAGTCTTCAGAAAACTTCACTGAAACCAAATGCAGCCTCTCACAACAATGCCAGCTGGCACACTGATACAGATGGGTTCCTAGGACACTCACCTGGCAGGGGACGTCTGTACTACAAGGAACCTGCCCTCCAGAAGATAATTCCAGTTTTTTTGGGGGGTGCCCCCTCATATAGGACGAAGACAAAGAGTTACATAATATGCAACATCATTATATATTTCATTACATTTTAAGAAAAAGTAGTTTTATATGAAAATATGAATTCTTTATATTTCAAGACAGTAGAGAATACAAAAATATTGTGGAAATTGATATAGTTAAATAACTTCATAACAAGTTATTTGTATAAATAATTTTTGGAATAAAGCATTGAAATTTTTCTGAAATAAAAAATTCTCAATTTCTAAAATTTTTCTTGATCCCTGATGATATACAAATCTGTTATAACTCTGCTGTGTTTCTACACTCTCTCCTTAAAAGGTACACACACATCAGCATGACATGAAATCCCACCTAGACAGTAACACATCATCATTATAGGAACACTGAGGCAGTCGAAATATGAATAAGGCAAGGATTCAAGATTATACACAATCATTTGTTTATACGAGGCACGTTGCCAAAAAAAAATTGAGGTGGCTTTTAGTGAAGCAGACTAAATTAAAGTATTAAAACAGTTTAAAACATAAAACAAAAGGTGTCAACAAGCAAGTTCAAACACTTTGTTCCATGAATAATAGTTATTTAATCTTCTATTGCAAATTTGTGAAACATTTACTCTGTTACTCTGCTTTCAATCAAACAGCACTAACATTCTAAAAGCAAACTACAATGGTGTTAATAAATCACTAGAGATATTTTTCTGCAAGTCACTTACTCTCCATAAATATTCATTTTTTTCCAACAGTAGAACGACATAATCAAAATACTTATTTGATTATCTTAGGGCAATTTGTTCTCACAAATATAAATGTTTTTAGCAACAGAAAATTTCACATAGTAATCTCAAAGTCTAAATACGAAGTTTAGGTTAGACACTCCAGAATTAACTCTTTGTGAATTCTTTTAGATTTGTTAGTATAAGATATTCTAAGGGAAGCTACAGGTACTCTGTTATTAGTTAAAAACTCACATTTTCTAAAAACACACTCTATGTCACTTATATACAATTCTCAGAACATCATTTTAGATATTGTTTCCAATACTCCTGTTACACAGATGAAAATATTAAATTTTCAGAAATATTCGTAATTTTTCCAAGATCACAAAATTAGGTTTTTAAGAGAATAAGTTTAAATATTTTAGAGCACATTTAATTAGCAATTAGTTATATTTATTTACATCTTTAAAGTATTTCACTTTTGGAGTGATAGATTAGATACTTTAAATAGAATCAGATAATTTTTATTTACTATTTTTATTAAAGTTTGAAAAGATAAAAATAAAGTATTCAAGAAACTTAATGATTTTTATAAAGTCATTTTACTAATTCTAAACTAAATGTCAAGAATATTAAAGGGCCCATATTTATATCAGAGTCCACTTTTCAGGAAAATAACCTATCTGCTATTATAACATGACATAGATCCAAAAGCATAGTTGTGTCATAAAAATAACTATATAAAAAGAACTATTGTTTCATAAATGTTTAAAGGTTGATATTCTTGAGATATCTAGAAATTATTGAGGCCACACAGAAGAACTAAATGTGTCAAAATATATCACTATTCAAGGCAGTCATGACACCAGTAGCGCGGCCAGGCCACTGGGAGCGGGCGGAGGACGGAGAAGGGAGGCGCCCCTGGCGGGGACCGTGAAGCCCCCGGGCCCGCGGCGGGAACGCTCCACCCCCGCCCCTCCCCGCGCGGGGAGCGTCCGTTTCCGGGCTGCGGATTTCCGCCCCCAGGTAACATGGCGGCCGGAGGAAGCCCTGCGGTGAGCACAAACCAGGCTCCAAGGTAATGGGCGGGGGAAAGCCCTCCTTTCCTCTTCGCGTCTGTGAGTAGGGGTGGGACCAGCGGAAGGCAGGCCCGTGCGCCCAGGAGGTCAGAATGGCGGCACGGCCAGGAAGTGACGTGCTCTGACCCCCCTGGCGGACCTGCTGGCCCTGGAAACTGCGTGGCCAGCGGTGGCGCCCGCCCCAGACGCAAGTCCCATGATGAAGCCAGAAGCCAGACAGCGAGTGGGAGCAATCCAAGCTGCTTGGGTGGCCACTCCGCGGCTGCCTGTGTTTTCCGAAGGATGGCACTTTAAATGGGGGAGGAAACTCTGGATGCTGCCTTTGGCTTTGGCTGGCTGAGGACAGCCGGGCTTTCCCCTGGGTCGCCTGGCGGGGATGGGCTTTGAACCAAGAGCCGTCCGTTCACCCAGGTCTTGTAGCATCCACTAAAAACCTCTCTCCTTTCTCACCAGCCTGTTCCTCTAGACTTGCCTGTCGGTGATGATGGGCAGCCAAACCCCCACTTTGGTTCAGTGAGCAGACGACACAGATTGTCTTTTTGGAAATATTGAACTCATTTCAATGGTAGTTCTTAGAAAAAAATTCACAAGTACATATAAATTCAAAGCTGGCATTTAAAATTCCTAATTTACATTGATTTTATAAATGATTATAGTACTAATTGGGCTAAAGTTTGAAAAGACAAAAATAAAGTATTCAAGAAACTTATTTAATGATTTTCTATATAATCTTCCTCACTAAATGCAGATTTAAAAACATTAATCTTGGAAAATAAAAGTTTCATCATAAATTTTGTACACATACATACAACTAATCATAAGGACTTTACAAAGTCAGTGGCAAAATCTAAACATAAAATATTGTTATCTTGAGCCCTGGCTGGTGTGGTTCAGTGGATTGAGTGCCAGCGTGTGAGCCTGTGGTGTTTGGTTTGCAGGTTCGATTCCGGGTCAGGCACATGCTGGGGTTGTGGGCCAGGTTCCCAGTAGGGGGTGTGTGAGAGGCAACCACACATTGATGTTTCTCTCCCTTCCTCCCTCCCTCTCTCTCTCCAAAAATAAATAAATAAATAAATAAAATCTTTAAAACATTGTTATCTTGAAACTATATAAATTCAACATATTATGTAACATTTCTTTAAAAATTGCTTTTTAAAGGTATAGGAAAATTATGAAACAACTTCAGAATTCTGCTATACATATGACACTGCTTGATGGATAAAAGGACTAAAAATGCATAGAATATGTAAACTTGCAACAGCAGCTACCGATATATTTGTGGTAATTAAAAAATGCATGAATAAATTACAGCAACCTTGTTCATTCTTTTTTAAAAGTGTTTTCTAATTACAAAAGTCAAGTTACTTCTGGGTGAAACAGGTTTGTTGGGAAAGACTCAACCAAATGGAAAAGTACAATTAACATAACTACCTTCTCACAAGATCTATTTGGATACCAGTACTAATTCATCACCTGATTTGTCAATTATATTTCCCATGAATTTCCTATATTTCCTTCACTGTCTTTGAAAATATTTTACATATATGTAACTTTTTTTATCCTCACCCAAGGACACTTTTTTCATTGCCTTTTAGGGATAGAGGAAGGGAGAGAGAAAAGGAGAGAGAAACATCGATACAGGAGAGAAGTATCAATTGCTTGCCACCAGGACCTGGAACCATCCGCACCCAGACCTGGGACAAAACCCACAACCTAGGCGTGTGTCCTGACTGGGAATCAAAACCACAATACTCTGTTTTACAGATGATGCTCCAACCAGCTAAGCCACACACCTGGCTCGGGCCATGCTTCACAAATTTTATGTTGCAAAGTTACGGCCCTGGCTGGTGTGGCTGAGTTGGTTGAAGCACAGTCTTGTCACAGAAAGGTTGCCAGTTTGATCCCCAGTCAAGGCACATGCCTAGGCTGTGGGTTTGGTGTCCTACTGGGGCATGTAGGAGAAGTAGCCAACTGATGTTTCTCTTGCATCAATGTTTCTCTCCCTCTCTCTCTTCCTTCCCCTCTCTCCAAGGTCAATAAGTATGTCCTTGGTGAGCACAAAAAAATATTTATGAAACATTATGTTAAAATGAACACCAATCGCTCTATCACTTAAGGACAGTGCCAGTATTTGTTTCCCCTCTATCCCTGGCCTTGCTCTGATTTCTCACCAGCAGCAAACATTCCTACATTATGGCCATCACTTTCTTGAATATATCTCCAAACAACAAAAAGTTTAATTTTGCTTATTTGTTTGTAAGATTTATAAAATTTATGTATACTGTTTTTAAAGGTTTTATTTATCTTTAGAGAGGGGGAGGGAAAAAGAAAGGGAGAGAAACATCAATGTGTGGTTGCCTCTCAAGCGCCCCCTACTGGGGCCCTGGCCTGCAACCCAGGCATGTGTCCTGGCTTGGAATCCAACCTGTGATCCTTTGATTCACAGTCTGGCACTCAATTCACTGAGCCACACCAGCCAGGGCATATATTATACTGTTATAGTTTTCTGGGACTTGGTTTTTTAACTCAACACAATGTTTCTAAGAGTCATTCATGTTGTGGCACACTGCTGTAATTCATTTCATTCATTTTTATTCAATCTATGCATATATTATACTTAAATTATAAATACAATACACACCACTTGTCTATTTCCTAAAGTATATTTATTAGGATTATTTTTAGTTTGGCTTTTTCAAATGATACAGCTGTGAATAAACTTGTATATGTTTTCTGGTACAGAGTATAAGAGAATCTATTGGATTTAAGAGTAGAATGGCTTATTCAGTATACACAGAAAATGCAATGATTCAAATATATTCCAATTTGTGTAAA